>JAGTTH010006036.1:0-87317 GCA_022606485.1 Agraylea sexmaculata | reverse complement strand
CTCAGGCATTATAGGAAGCTTTGTCTGTCTCTTTCACGATTTTACCAATCACTCGGCCATTTACAACTGTAAAATCTAGGCCGATTTACGTAATTTTATATTGTTACGGATGTCAAGAAAAATTGCCTTTGGAAAAGTTGTTTCCGTGGATAGTAACCGCAAATCCACTGAATTTGTACTCCTGTAAACTCGTGCCCATGTCTCAAGTTCTTATATGCTTGTAAGGGCTTATTTTTCCTATATACATCGTTACGTAAAAAATAAAAAATAAAGCGAGTGATTGATTGAACAAAATATATATTAAACCAAAGATAAAATAGAAAAAAGAGTAATTAACTCACCTTTCGAATCGTACTAAGCATTTTTTTATACGCAACTTTTAATTATATTATATGTATAAAAATTGGAAATAATAGTGTTTTAAACATTCATTTTGGTGATATGATAATACTGATAATGAAATAGATAATATTAATTTTTGGATGTCTCTCCGTGATTATTAATAAATTTTTATACAACCCTATCCTATTAGGTGATTTGACTATTGTGCGTATATATGTGTTCTATAAAATTAAATATCCTTGAAATAGTTTTTTTTAACTAACCCAACCTATTTTTCGTAGTTATAAATTTTATGTATGTTATTACAACAGTTTGTTTCTTTTAAAAACACAGATTATTAAGAAAATATAGACCCACCATGTAGTACCTAACATAGTTATGCTTTACTTTAATTCTATTTTAGTGCAGTATTTGGATACATAGTTTACTTATATAATACAATTGATTTATTAAATTTCAATTTTATTTTGTTTGATGTTAGTGGTACTGCAGTATGATATAATAATATATGAATTTATACGTAAAATAAAAATAAAACAAAATATCTTATGAATTAGACTTTTTACCTTTATATAACATGATAATTTTAATAATATTTTTATTTGATGAATTATGGGAATAAAATAAAAACCCATTTAAAAATATGAGTATTATTAAATAATAACAACAATAAACTTTACATTAGCAAAAATAATTACAAAATAATACATAGCAGTTTGTTTGGGAAAACCAAATATGAATTGATTGAATTATTTCTACACACTTTACTTAAAAAGAGTTCAATTTAATAATAAAATGGATTCAAATAATCAATGAAGCTAATGTTTTAACTAACCTTATCTAATATAATATTATTCAAGCTTATTCTTCGTAGAAATAGATTGAACCACAATTTTTGCTTGTACACTGATAATTAAGTGAATATAACTATGTAGTACCTTACTTAGTTATACTTTTCATTAATTATATTTTAGTGCAGTACTTTGTTAATTAATTTAATATTTTATGATAACCATTAATTGATATAATGGATATTTATTAAGAACCAAGCTATTGGCTTATTCCGTCAAAAAAAGCGGAGAGTAAAATTTTTTTCCTGTAATATCCCTTGACTAAAAACTAACCGCACGCCACAGGAAGATTTTCGACGTTTGTTACTAAACAAATACAATTGTCCGAATTAATAATTAATAACATAACTTATGCGTGTTAAAAGAAACCATGTGAGGAGTGTGTCACATTTTCACGTGGTCGAGTGCGTAAAATATCGTAATATGAGTTGTGCTGAGGCCATTTTGTCCAAATCCAGCGATGGTTGTGCAAGATTAGTTGTCCTAAATGGAGTCTGAACATGTTGTATTGTGTTAATTTGTCTTCTCTCGCCAACAACAAAACAAAAACTACGACCTCTCTTATTCCGACGAGTCAAGGACAGTCAAGTCAACCATCTCGAGCCTCTTGTCCAAATAACATCTGCCATATTTTATTATAATATACACACACACCATTGTTTTTTTGGGATTTATCTAGCCGTCGTAATTAGACGGTTCATGGGAGAATTGCCCCATGGACAATGGAGATGCGTAATTATTGGACTTTTTGTATAATACATTGCCAACTAAGTGCGAGACTTGCGTGTCTTTCACACACCTCCTTCTAATTTTATATCAAATATTTCACACGTTACATTGAAATAATTGCTCATTTACTCATTCTAATAAAATGACTTATTAACAGAGTCAAACTTTTTAACAACCAACAAAAAACAAATTTGTAATAATAATGTTGTCTTTAGGACAATATTTTTGAAGGCTTGTACATATATAAACATCACAACATTTTGGAAGAACATGTTACTCGTTAGTGGTTTTATACTTTAACATTCAAAAAATTATTACGGAGCAGCGCATTTTCAAAGTATCTATATTATGAATAAATTTCAAAATTTATTATTTATGTAGGTTGTCCGTTAATAACGCAATACTTCTTTTACGCGTCTGCTATATTAATAAAAAATAATCATTCACTATAATATTTACATATTAGAGATTTTTATGTAAATTT
Source organism: Agraylea sexmaculata (assembly GCA_022606485.1). Taxonomy (NCBI): domain Eukaryota; kingdom Metazoa; phylum Arthropoda; class Insecta; order Trichoptera; family Hydroptilidae; genus Agraylea; species Agraylea sexmaculata. Next base: position 84,911 of record JAGTTH010006036.1, on the reverse strand, counting down.
ATTAAGCACTCAAAATTTTATTTGTCAAAAAAAATGTCTAATCAAGTTTGTTTATTGGATCTTGTTATCTAATTAAGAGTCAATAAAGTGTAATTGAGTTAGGAAAATCCAATCAATTAACAGATTCTGCCTACTTCATTATATTTTTAATTATACATATAAATAAAACTATGAGCTTTTATCAAGTAAACTAATATTTTTCGTATTAACACTCTCTTGAGATAAATTTTCCGGTTTTGTGCGTGGTGTTTATTTGACAAGAATTTGCCGTTTATTATTATTGTATATTGAATAAATAATACAAAATAAATATTGACCTCTCAAGCGCGGAAAATTTCGAATACACATCTTCAATGGACACTTGTCTAGTGAATATATTTTTATTGACAATCACATAAATTTATTGGCGATTGTATTATAAATAAACTGTCTGTATTTATATGTATATTGGTATTTTTGACAAGTCAGGTTTTTATTTAAATATTTATTTAGTCGTACCTTTTAATGGATGCACAAAGGCTTTCGTTCGTCGCACTGAAAGCGTTTTTGAATAAACAAAGGGTATTTAATTGAAAAAATACAAAGCTTTGTATGTTTTGAAGATTTGCATAAAGGTATATAATATAACACCAGTATGCCAAATGCAATTGAACTGCAATATATGTACTGCAAAATGTAAAGAGCGTGTGTTCTTTTGTATAAAACTCTTCAATGAAAATTAATTAGGCTACCCACATAACTTGTTAATTAAATGTAACGTTATAATATGCGTATTTAATATTCAACATTGTAAACGTTCAATGTACATATAAAATTTCTTATATTTTTATCGGCGACAATCAGATTTATTTGTAACAGGAAATGCCAGAAGATGAGGAATGTACGTTATAATAAAAATTAACCTCGATACGACTACGAATAGGAATTTATTACATAATCGAGACGTACGCATACTAAATTGGGTTTATTTAAATTATTTTTATGCGTAAAATATATATTTTTATAGGTATTCTACTTTGACAAACCGCAAATACAAGCAAAATAATTGAATACTTTTTAAATTTTAACACAAAGTATTAAATCTCAATGCTTTTTATTTATCTTAGAATTGAGTTGGATTAAATTCATGAACAAGCTTTTATTTTGATTAATATTAAATTTCGTTTCTTAAACAGAAATTCAACGTTGCCCAAACCCTCTTTAAGCCATTTTACTCCTAATAATATTTAAAATGAACAAAATTTTTATGACTTTTGAATTTGGATTTGAAATTTGTTGAACCAAACAATTTTTCAAAAGGTAGATTGAGTGGTGTAAAGTTAAATACAGAACTATGCACTTTTCGTATTGATTTTCTGTGGTATGGATTCATTTTTAATACTAGGTCTTTTAATCATAAAGGCATTGCAGTATTATATTCTGATTCTTTCATTTTATTGCATAGATATAAACATTAGATATCGCATTGCATATAAGTAAGTCGTGTAAACCCCTATATTGTTGTATTCTTCTCTCCTATTCGATAAAGGCATAAGTGTGTCTCCCTCACTCAACACGTTACTGAAAGTGATTGTGACAAAACTGTGGCGATTAAAACGCAATCATATTTTGAACATGTTAAAGAAGTAGTCTTTGGTAAAAAGTGAGCCTAGATGTATTTGAGTGTATGTTCGAGTCCATATGACATGTAGTAACAATGCATTTACCCATTTTACTGTGAAATATAACTGAAGATAAAGAGAGATGTTTACAGTATAATGTTTACCAGGTAACTGATGTTTTTGGCCACTTGATCCTCTTGAACTAAATGTGCATTTAGCCACTCATGCGATATCTTATGTTTATATATGTGTTTTATTGATGTACTTTTATATTTCACGATCTCACATTATATACCCATTTAAAAAGTGAAGTTTGTTATCGAGTATGCGAAAAAGGCTATACAGGATCGTGTGTTTGGCATTGTGAAAGTTGTTTATATAAATCAAGCGTGTGAACTAAGGAGCTGAGCTAAAGTTCCAGTTAGAATATTGTATACAAAATAAATCCGAAGTGCAATTAGAGAGTCGTCCCTTGTCCGACATGGTCTCTCTATTGTAGTTGTAGCAGTTATATCTGTACACCGACATATTATCTGAGATTGCTTCTGTACTTACAATAAACTATTCTCTGTACATCTCTTACCTGGATTCCCATCACTATCTGCAATACACAAACTATAAAGGTCTCTACTTTCTATTGTGTGTCAATGTGCCCCGTGAGAAGTATGAAAAGTCGAGCATCATTACTTGATATATTTTATATCAAAAAATTTTAGTACCGTTGTATGTGTAAATAGTGTTGAAGGTGATAGCGGTAATAGGTGTAGAGTGTCGTTAATGAGCCCGTCACGGCTCAGTGGTAGTTACTAGTGGAGGAGGATACCAGGTTCAGTGCCTCAAAATGAGTATGGTGCCCTATAAGGAAACAGCCACTCTATGTCAAGCTATAACGAAGCGTCCCTGCTTACCTTTTTACTACGGCATACATCATTCCTAACATCACAACTACCACGAGAAATGTTACCGCTAATTATGTGCAAAGATACACAGAGATCAGATCAACTGTGCTCGTTACAAATCACAGATCTGCTATTAGATACCGATTGCATCCAGACAATATTGAAAGGCAACATCGTAAACTTTGTTATGAAATCATCTATGCATTCACCGACACTTACCTACATTATTTATTATAGAATTAATGATTTACGCATCTACATATTTAGTGTAGCAAAACTTCTATTTTATTTATCAAAATCGAGATAATTCAATTTTTCAGGATTGTTTCACTTTAATATAACAACAATTTGGCAATGAATTTGCGCACATGGAAGATCTCTTTTCCACCGATTCTGCTACCTACGGGCTTGTGTAGGAGCGAACTTATATGGAAACGTAAATAAATGATTATCTCCTACACCTTACTTTATTTTATATGATCTGTCTGCTTCTTATATTTTTACATAATAATTATATACCTTGCTTTTATTAAGAGCGTTTATATTCAATAAAATAAATAAATATTAAAATTAATAATGGAAGTCTTTGGCGGAAAAAATCAGTTTAAAAATGTATTTAGTCGAGAGAAAAATCGCGGGTTCGAATTCAACTTTCGCTAACCCTTTTGAGTTCCAGAATATAAAATCTAATGAATGCTTTTCATAAGCATATTTTTTTATCTGTTTCTATGATTATCCAAAATGCCTATGATTATCAGAAGCATTTCATTTTTGTATCAGGATATATTTAATAATTAATAATATGCGTATTTAATAGTACCTAGATATATCAGATTATCATGGATAGAGTGTATGATTTAACGATCACCCACGTATGTGTTTCAACCTACACTCAATATTGCAACTGAGATAACCGTTAACACCACATTAGCACATAATTAAAATTATATGTGAATTTAGAATGAGCTTTATGGCATTCATTTAGTATGAAATCGACTGCAATGCAATTTAATTGAATTATCGCGAATGCATCATTGAGCATTCCATAAAGTATCAAATATTCGTGATCACGTTTCCGCACATTTGACTCATAATGAATTAATTAGATTACAGTGTAATCGGTAATATAGTATGCACTATGAAACAGCATGAAGGGTGGTTATGGTTATTGTATAATATATAGTAAACATATCGACATCCACCACCTGGAGGACTGCGTAATCCACTGTATCATTTATTGCTGTAATTTATTTAACAAACAATGAAAATCCGATACCGGCTTAACCATATATTTATTTATGGTCTGCTCTACTCCGCAAAACCTCCAGGGTTGCCTTCCAGGATTAACCTTTATTCATATTTCACCACCACACACACACCCCCTCGGTCTATCTAAAATATTGTCCATAAGCAGATATATTAACATAGATGACCACTAGGCCCTAGGGTGAAATTTATCTGTACAGGCCAACAATGTAACATTAATGAGATGTTAAGGTGGCACATGATAAAGAGTGTGGGTATAATCGTAAAAAAAGGTTTATGCACCCACCTCGACAACTACATGCAATATTATGGAAGCTTTTATTACATGCCAGTACTTATATTCATATAAAACTCGGTCGGATGAAGGCTTAAATTAAATAAAGCATTTCGTCAATTTTTCCATCATTACAGATAATTTTTCAATTTATTTGTATTACATTCAACATTACATAACTGATGCATGCTTCTCGAACAAATGGCAGGTTGGGTTACACCTAGGTGAACTCTTTTCCACAAATTCTGCTACTTAAATGACTTATTTAGGAGTGACCTTATATATCAACACTTATATTATGTCTTCATACACCTTACTTTATACACCTTTTTTTTATACATTCTATTAATACATTTTATACAGACATTTTTTTATAGTATTATTTATTTTTATATATATTATATATGTACATTTCATTTTTGTTTACCTTTTTTATTACTATTGTTTTGTCTGTAAAAAAAGCTCTTCTGGGCGTTGACATGGAAACATGGAAATAAATAAATAAACATTTGGCTTATGGTTGATATCAATTACTGAGGAGAATAATGGGTGATAATATTATTCAGTTAAATAATTATGAACAAACCAAATTATATATCAAAATGTAAAAACGTATATCATATTATAAAATATATTTTAAATGCAATAATGAATTATAATAAAAGCTTATGTGGGGTTTCAATAATGCATATGCATATTAAATAAGAGCCAAACCTTTACACTAAAATAGTGTCATTTAATAATATAGTGGAATCTCGATATAACGAATTTAGATTTATTGAATTAGCAGGGAATTGACATAAATTTAAAAAATATATATATAAAAGTCTTCACGAGCTTTTATTGAATAAAATAAATTACTTTAATCATGGAATTCCACCCAGACGTCAACAATATCAACAAAATATATTTTTTTCATTCCTCCCGAAATTTAAATCAATCGAAACGAACCTTAATACATATATTTAGTAAAATTCTTGACAGAACGTTTTATTTTCATTTGATTTTCAAATTTTAACATTACATTGTATAGAATTATAAACTGATTTATAAAAAATATATTGGATATAAACCTGTATATTTCAATGTATTCGATTGGCTGATATATCGTGTTTGTACTTAGTATATTTACAAGTTCTTATCAAAACCCATTCCCACACACTGTATATAATTCGTATTGAATGGTTTTATCGCATCAAGACACCTGTTTAATTTACTTATAAAGTGAGTCACCGACTCGAAAGATGTGGGCTAATAGCCGAGTTGTCAGACAAATCGGTAATTATTTAGTTTAATTAGGTGCGTGGGAGATTTAGTAGTAGTTTGAAGGGTTGTATCACGATACTTTGACAAAATGATTGCACGTTCGACGTTTCCAACTAAAGAGAAGACACATCGTGAGCTTTCTTCAGACGTACTTTATGGATGTACCAAATTGTCTGTTCCGGGAAACAGCTGCGCCAACGACTCCACTTCTACCTTATGACTCTTTGCTCTTTACAGTCTTTACCTCCTCTCAATCTCCAGATTAACCCCGCCGATTCGATTCTTGGATTCTACATTTTATGTTTTTTACTTATACAAATCAACAGTTAGTAGTTGTCAAAGAAATATTTATTTTTTCTGATAATATACAATTTTTTCATGTTGAGATATTTGACGCTTATCCAGTTAAATGGGTGGAGGGATAAATTAAATATGAATATTTAGCTATTTATTTTTAATTGATTGTGAAATATCTTGATTCAAAATATGAACTTGAAACTCTCAGAGGCTCTAAACATATTCAATTTGAATTAAGCAGTCGATTTGACCTGAATATATACCTTCAGTTTTAACTAATCAATTAAATATGTATGGGGCCTATGGACCATATTCAATATAATAGTATAATGAGAATAAATGCGTGCGGTGCGTATGCGTGTACATCAATACTATGAAGCTTTAGTCTATTTGTATACACCCGATTCACCAACACACTCTTATTACACTATTATATTGAATACGGCACCATAAGAGTCATCTTAAAATCTATTTACTATATTTTATAAAAAATGTTTTCTACTTTAAAATTATATAAAAATGTCTGTGTTGTGTGAAATAATTATATTAACATAAAATTTGTGTGAAAGTAATTTATAAATATTTTATATATACCTAACACTATATTCAAGATGTGAACTTATCAGTTTTATTCTATACGCGAATATTTTTATTAAACCAATAAAATCTTGATTGATTAATCCAATCCAATTGTGAAAATTATTTTTCTTTGACTATTCACTCGTTACAGTATTTATATTGCAAAACGATACATCGCGATAAACAATATTTATTATGAGATGAAGGCTTTTAGGTGCGTAGCTGAGATACTCCAAGTAAGTCGAAGGCCATATTCTTGTAGCCTTGTAATAGTACCAATAGAAAATTCAAAGCAAATGTTTTTGTGGCTCAATAATCCGTGGCCAAGGTTGAAAATGATGTATAAAAATGATTCAGTCATTATATTGAACAGCATGCCGCTTTGATCTCGAGGTTAAATATCTCAAATTAATTATTCTTCACTGGACTCAATCGTTTAAAAGCTTATTAATATTATATCGATTATGTTTGACACATATATTTAACCTGTTTGTATGATCATTACAAACAATTTATTGTAAATAGACTCCAACAATAATCATTTATGATTATGACTGATGATTAGGTAATAATAAGTTTGCTTGTATTAAGAGGCGGCTTCGTTTAACCTTATCTAAATAGTGTTCATTAATTGTATCTTGAGATAATCAATTGGAATTTTGATTATTTAGTCTCAATTTCTTTATTATAATAATCAATCGATCGTTGTCATATAATAAATATTTTAATTAAATCGATCGGAAATTGAGGTTTATAAAATCGTTCAGTTTTCTTAATTTATTCTGATTTTCCTGAATTAACCTGTAACTTTTGACTAATCTATAAAAAAATTAAGTACATTTTGTAACTGAGAATTTAAAATCTAACTCAACTTTTGGAGGAAAATCTCCCAATTATATTCATAATATCACCCAGAGTACCAAGCATTCCAAGAAAATTAATAAAATATTTGTACTGCTCTCAATATTTTTAAATTAGTGGGACCTGAGATAAAAATAATAAAGATAGTTGTTTAACATGAGAAAATTGAGGCGGGTATTAAGTTTTTTAAGCTTGAATTCAAATTTTGATATAAAATAAAAATGACCTATAATGCAAATGCCACAAATAAATATTCCTAAATATTTTTAATACTTGATTAGTTAATTTATTGTTGTAGATGTGGCTTATAAAATAATCTATAAAATTGCAAATTGTTGATTAAATATTAAAATATACTATCTTTATTATTCTAATCTCAGGTCCTAATTTAACTACCTAACCTAACCTAACTAATTTACAATATTTAAATCAGTACAATTATTTTATCAATTTTCTTGGGATACTGGATATTATGAATAAAACCGAGAACTTCCTCCAAAAGTAAAGTAAAAGTTAAATTTTTAATTCTCCGTTACACTTATTACTTAAAAAAATCATTAAAAAATAAATATCATTTCACCTTTCCACCATTTATGTAATGTTAAAAAAATAAGTTACTTATATAATGCATATGTAATTGGGAGTAAGTTCTCTATGAAGTTTATATTCGTCACTTATCTTGTAGGCGGCTCATACATATATGTGACAGTATTACCCAAACATATAATTATGATATTATGATTATCGTTTGACTGAGGGTTAGTGAGCAATAGAATATCGAATATCACAAACAGGCTTTATGCTCACCTTGGTCTTTATGTTAATGGTTGCCTTTGCTAACAATCGATTGGGAAATATTGCCTGGACATCTGGAATTTCGAACATTATATTATAATGAACATATTAGACCATATCCAAAGCCTACACCTCGCCATAGTGAAATAATTATTAATATAAGCCATGTCTTCTCGGTACTGTTACCAGAACAAACTTGATTTATTTAGTGTTATATGTATGAACGCTAAACAAAGCGCCTTCCTTTTTTCTCGTGTTCCTCTTTTGTGATTTGAGTGGAGTTTGTATATGAATAGCAAGACAAGAGACGGTTGAAAAGAAAAGGTATTTTATATATTTTTAAAAATATGTGTATGTAAAAAAAACACCTATATCTTTTGTTTTCGTTAATTACATTTTTACAAGTGGTATTTGACTTACTTATAAAAAACGTATTTTATAAAATATTATTAAATTTGATATGTAATTTATTATTATATAAGTGTTTGTTATACTGTTGTATTAGGGTTTAAACCCCGAAAGTAAAACAAAAAATAATGATCGTTTATTACGACTGGGAGATCGGGATTGATCTCTTGATCCTGGTTTACTCTGATTTCTTGGATTGTAAGGTAACTGAGGTGATTATTATGTCGGTTACCTGTGTAATTAGAAATAGTTAAGATCACTCTTTTCCACCAATTCTGTCACCTACAAGATTTGTTTAGGAGCGAGCTTGTAAAGCAACATATATATGATTGCTTCCTACACCTTACTTTATTTTACATTAATTTATTTTTATATACATTTCATTTTTGTTTTTAAACCTATTTTATTGTTATTTTTGTCTTGTCTGTAAAAAAAGCTCTTATGAGCGTTTATATGCAAATAAATAAATCACCGACAGACAATGAATTACATAACACGTTGTTGAGTCTAAAAAAAATCAACATTTGAAAAACCTTCCCAAAAAGCTCTTCCGGGCGTATTTAATTAAATAAATAAGAATATTAGGTTTATTACGAAAATTACAGTAATTTAAGATTCGGTTACGATTATTCGCATTCGCATTACAGCGTTTTAATTATTATAATAATATTTGTACGTGATTACTTTTCGAGGGTCCATTCAAGTTGGTGAGTAATCGTTGATGATGACATTCGGTGTTGGTCTTTGAAAAGTAGTATATTAATATATAATATAATATAATGTATTATTATAGTCTTCTCTTGTATGAACACGTGTTGAGTGCGTGACATACTAAATAATATATACCATACAAAACTACGTGTATTATGTTTACCTTTTTGTTAAACATGACTTAACAAATCATTTAGAGGTATTATGCTCGTGCCAAATTTGTTTATACATACATCCTTTACAGAATTCAATGTCATTGAGGATCAGTATATTAATTTGCTATTAAATTGAGTTTTTATAATTTGAAAATTATTATATTGAATAACAGTTTGCTCTATGTAGTAAGGTAATTTCTTAATTACAGTGCAAAAACCGACTTTATTAAATATTCAGTTAATTGTATTATAATCTTGCCAGTATATACTACCCTTTCAGGGCATTTTGAGATTACGTACTCTTGCAGTTTATTATGAAAAAAGTAAAAAAATCATTGAATTTGTTGACTTATGATTTTGCTTGAAAACGAAAGGTATTCTCAAATTTCCTCAACTCGACCCTATTTAACTTCCTTTAATTATCAAGACCCAAACTATTTTATAAATGTATTTTAGGTCTGACCCTTTTGTCAACTGGCTTCCTAATTAATTTTTCAGGTTGTAAATTTTACCCTCAAGGGGATTTTATTATTTTTTAGCCATGTCTAACATGGATTCTATAGTTTCGTTAATTTTAATATAAAATATTTAACAAAAAAACTACTTGTTTTAATTATTTTATATTATTCATTAATTAAGAAACTTTTTTTATAAAGTAAAAGCAAGCAAAATTTCGTTTTTGGTGGTGATTTTAAAAACTTTATTTTCTTGAAAATTATTGCGTTACAATATAACAACAAATAAAACATTTTTTTTAAATTATTTGTAGTATCGAAATAAACATATATAAATATTATGTAAACAATCGTCATGGGAATATGAGTTTCAATTAAATATTAAATTGATCGGCATGTGTAACCACAATACTTTAATTTTTCTCATATTTATCAAATGTATTCACATGGTCCTTTGTTCTGGGCTCATAAAAATAATATCTCACACATAAATATTACCCAATACGTCAGCATATTACACAAAACGCGTTTAATTGTGTATCAAATTGGAAACATTTCGTAATATAACATAATCAAATTTTTTATAAATATGTACATTGGGTGTGTGTTTATTGTTTCGGTCACTGAAAAGTTTTCTTCCATGTGAAATGTTGCTAACGATGATTAATTATCTCAAAAAATATACGCACCACTTTTGTACAAAACATGTCACTTCAAAGAATGATACATATTAAATATATTTATATTGAATGAGATTCGTGACTGCATCTAAAAAATGTATAATTTAATTTGAAATACTATATTGACAATGACTAAAAGACGTCAAAAACATAAGAGATATGCTTCTTCTACCGCTCATACTATTTTTCTGTCAATTATCGATATTTTTATTAACATTACACCGTTTTTCACTTAATATAGTAAAGTGTTTCATTAAAGGTAGCTTGATACATTCAACAAAAAATAATAAGTCACCATGTCAACAATTTACTTGATGTTTTTGTAACAAAAATCTTGTTGCTCTTTAGATTGTCGGATTTTAGGCACTAGTATATGCAGGTGGCCACAGCCCGCGTATTTGTGAAGTGTATGTTTAATATGCGCATGTAGTTACGACCATGTTCATATATATGAAAACAATACCCATGACACTTACTGAGTTAATTTCATACTAATAATCGAATACAACAGTCTATTTCTTCAGTAAAAGTCGCGTAATAATTATATCTCGTATTTGTTTGATTAATAATTTCATGATGGATTAACAGTACTTCATCGTCTTATTATACATGAGATATTTTCAGCGAGATGCAATTTGAATTTGCGTACATTTAATATTGTACCCGTGAATCATTCATAATAATTTACATAGTGAACGTATGAATTATTTATTATAAGGTGAGTGCGGAATTGTCTTCAATGTATGCGCATTATTTTACTTTGATGACTTCATAAGAGTATTTATTGTCTTCGGATTCGAATTTCACGTTGATGTTTACAATAGAAATACGCGTTTAATTAGTTTAAGTGATCTCGTTTCCCCACAAAGATTTATGCAAAAGGACCAATATTGTGTGGCAAAATTTAATGTGGGTTACAATAAAGCCATGAATTATTTATGGTGATATTACACACAATACAAGACAAGACAGGAGAGAATATTACGAGTGTGGGTTGAGACTTGCGGTACTTACAGGAGCAAGACTCGATAATATTATATTATATTGTGCGATTGTGTCGTGTTTTGATACTAATTAGCATTATTAAGGGTTGTCATCATTATTGTTCTTATTTGCTAATAATATACATACTTCACTTATGTTAAGCCTCATTCACATAAAATACAAATGCTTGTTTCAGAACACATATAATCTACAATGCTAATTATTCACATTAATTGATATAATTAAATGCATTTATTTGACGATTTAACAAATATATTTAACGGAAGCATTCAATTGAATATTAATTACGGTTGAAAAATTTATTTTAAATACAATTCAATATTGATAGGATTTTTTTCCATGTGCATACATACATAAATGTATTTGATTTATTGAAAAAAAACCTCTTTTCAATTAACAACATTATGATGATATTCAAACAAGTAAAAAATAGATTTTTTTATTTAGTAATATATTGATTATAAACAGATAATTACATATTTTATTAAGTCATATGATAGCAATTCAAAACTACATCAGTCATATCAAATGTTTCAAGTAATATATATATAAAAAAAAAATAATATAACTTCCACACTGTTTGATTATTTGCGATATCTGTGTATACTTTCCAAGTATAAACATATATTTAAATATTGTGGATTTTATAAATAAATTAAATCCATTTATCTTACTATGGAATTCCATCGAGAGAGTTTAATAAAAATATTCTTAATCTACATATAAATAATTTGGTTAAATTGAGAAATGCTGAAATGATGGAAGTCTTAGCTTGATGATGATAAGGTAATATGAATTGTATTCTTTTTTAGATTATTTCCGATATCTTAATCACATAGTTCTAAAAGCACACTATTAAATATATAGAAAGCAGCTTAATATTTAATCCCACGCTTGTTGCTTCACAAACAAATAGATCGCCAACGATTGCAGAGTGTCTGTCACCTTTACCAGATAATATTTCAAAGAGTATAGGTACATATCGGAGTATTACGGTGGATACACCGTTTCTGTGGTTTATTATATGTCATTTTGTTAGTTTTCTATTTCACACAGATTGCACGTTGCCCTGAAAAATACAATGTTCAGTTGTGTGCTGTAATAACAAGGCACAAAGGAATTGTTCTTCACCGTTTTCAATAAACTACATGCACACGACACCGTTACTACACAATGTAATTTTACACTATTGCCATCAAATACAAAGACATTTGATTTGTCTTTATTATGTCGAATGAATATTGTACGCTTCTATCGAGGTTGTACGGGTATTCAAAGCAGAGCACAATATACTACTATTACTGGTATGACGATACCTGAAAAATAATAAAAAATACACCATAATAAATTAAGCAGTGAATGGGTTTTATAATTAGGCCTTAATATAATATATTTATTTGTTATGATTAAAATGTACAAATCGTAATCGCAAATTGGTATTATTAGTAGCTTCAAATATGACCTAAATTCACACCTAATTGGCAGGTAAAAAGAAGGTAGGGAGGTACAATATTTTAACAAACAATAAGTTAAAGATCGTGGCTTAATATAAGCAATTGAGTAATTTTTTTATGTTTTTTGTAAATTAAATTTTTATTATCATAGTGTTAAGTGATAAATAATATCTACAAGTAGACCGTAGGTACTGGGTAATGGCGACAAGATAGAAAACGGATTTACGGCTTTCATTTTACTTTTAATCTTTGTTGTCTTTCAAATTTATTTCTTTAATTAAGTGCTGCTGAAATAACAATTACTACTGAAAAATATTATGCATGCCGTTAATCCGATTTATATCCTCGTTTTCTATGCAATTACAAATCAGCTGTATTAACATTAAAAGATCGTATTCTTAAATCTGCAGCCTTAATCTGTATATTTATATGAAAAATGTATTTATCTGATTCTCAAAATGAAGTTGTTTGAGAATTCGTGATTTTTTTATTTCAATGATGCCGTTAAAATTGTCAGGTTTTAATCGGATAGCAAATAAAAATGAATCTTTTGTTCGAAAATAGCTTGTGTGAATTTATTGATCTGTGCATTTAAAAGTGGGTTATGAGCGTTTTCATCGCTTCAAAGTATTTTTTAAGTATACTATAATCCCATTTCAGGGTTCAGTGCTTATGCTCTTCAATCTTTCATACAAATCCGAGCACTTTTCTTAATTTTATTCCATTCATGAAAATTCCTTTAGCGCGCTACTCTTCAGCTGGCTTTAGGGCTTTTTTCATGGACGGCGAGAAAATTTCCTTCTTTCAGGCGGAAAATTGTGAATGCACTTATTATATTTGAAATTCCGTCGGATGAATAAAAAGGCTCGTTCTTAAACTGTGCATTTTTTAAAAGCCAAAATCGAAAACTTTTAGAGACTAAAAATACTGCCTTTGCACAATCTTGCGCACTGAACTATCGTTTCAATTCTATTCTCGTTTGGTTGAGTACCTACATAGTAATTTATCCCACATATACAAATGTGTATTTTAAAGTCTGTTGTTGTGCCAAACAGTCACTTCATTCACTGAACAATTTTGTTTACGGAATTTGAATTTCACATCATGTTTCCCGGCTAGTTTTAAATATTTAGAATTTAATTATAAAATGTGGATGTCAAAAGCTCTTATTTGACAAAAAATTTCCCTATAAGCTTCAACATAAAAATGACTAGTTAAAAATAATCAAATGTTGTGTTAGATCGGATGATAGATTTAATATAATTAATGCAATATAATAAATATTAAGCGTTTCTTTATGAATATTCAATGGTAATAATAAATTATTTTATCAAGAAACCTTAATGAAACGATTACCACTGGTAACCAATTCATAATAATTTTGTAATCTATAGATACATATATGTAAAACCATCAGTTTTGAATCAATAAAAATACATTCATTTACAAATTATAATATGTTCCATAAATAATCGGGAATTGATTATTATTTTATTTTCTCACGCAACATCCCCAGTGTGAATCATTCATGTGTTAATTTATGCCAAATGCATTTCATTAGAAGCCGCAAAAGTTTACTCTGCCTTATGCCTCTACGAATTAATTAATTGTTGCAGCTATCCATAGAATAAATGTATTACTTTGTAGGATATTTTAGGGTAGAAATATAGAAGCATTACGGTTCTGTTTCAAGTGTTTACATAACTAATATGGTGACATTCCCATCGATCGGTCAAGAGTTGTACCACTTGAAATCACTAAGAGAGGTATTCTCACGGATTTTTTGTGCATTTCGAAACGAACCGACAAATATAAATCACATTCTTGAGAGACACAACTATGTATTTCAAGAGTGAGACCTGCATTTTGTGTATATTTGAGGACATAATGCAAAGATTTACCGAATTTCAAGCCGTTTTAAAGCTCTTTGCCTCAAGAACTTGAATCCGGTTTTTAAATAATTAAGGTTTTTTCCGGGGAGATTAAATAAGGCCTGGTTACTATTAGTGATTATAAGTATTTTATCTTAATTAAAGCAACGTATTAAATTGTGTTACATCGATCATAAAATTCGACCGCCGATAAATCATGAAATATACAAAAAAAAAATTTCAATGGTTGTTATTTGTGAGTTTATATTTTCTACGTAGGAATTTATTATTCGTTATAGTAACAGCCTAATCAATTTATGTATATCATACAATTATTGACGAATTGGTTAGTGGTAATATTTAATTTGAATAATTACGGTGTAAAATAATAAAACGATCAATATTATAAGGGATGCTCTCTGAATGTTTAATCATCGACTATTAACTATGTTGATAGGAAAACAGCAGACATCAACTAAGTGATATTCGTATTTGGTCAAAACAGCTTTCTAATTTCCATGTTTTGATGGTGTTGTATGAAAATGTTCCATGTAATAATTATTTATGAACACACAATAGATTCTAACATGACACGGTTTGTATGGAAACCTATCGATTTTGCATTTGCGTAATACCATTGAATATATATACTATTGAAGTAAATTGAACATAATCCTTTTTATTACTAATGAGTGTGAATTATTTATAAAATACTAAAGGACACGATATATAAGGTGTGAATTGACTTTATGGGTTTTTCATCTGAAAATATTACCAGTTTCAATTTAGCTAATGTCGAAACGCCAATAGTAATAAAGTCGGTGCGGTTTTCTGTAGACAAATTGTTATTACCGTTCCGTGACAATTGCTTTTCATCGAATACAATGTGAATTTTCTGTTTATTAAAAGATCAACATTAGAAAGACATCACACTGCACTGGATTAAGTCGATTGAAACAGATTAATGCGTATTTGTAAGCGCAGTTTCGAATGCAAATGCGATGACTTGAAATATTAGAAGTAGTGATACTAATGAAATTCACTGCGGGAGGGCGAACACCTTATTTAATACAATTCACTACTAGTTTCATTTGTATGCGATTTAATCAAGCAGCTCACTATTTGTGATATGTCTAAGGCTTAAGCCCACACAAAATATATTAGGTTTGTTTTTCCAATTAGTGAAGGCTAAACGATGTCGTATTAAAAACACATCACTTAACGTCAACTCGACGTGACATCTGATAACTGATAATAAGGCTAGCTTTTCAATGGTAGAACGATCGATGACTTCGGTTAGAACTAAAATTATGTAGCATTTCTATTTGGAAACCCAAATAAAGCGGTTCGCGAGAAGCAAAATAATCATTTGCATGATCAAAATTAGAACATGAGCCACCATTATATATACATACATTTAGAATTTGTAGTTTATTGAATTATTAATAATATGGATTACTTAAAAATATTTTAAACCTAACGAACTACATATATATATATATATATATATATATATATATATATATATATATATATATATATATATATATATATATATATATAGTGTTTAAACTTATTATATGTAAGGAGAAAGTATTGATCAATATAAATTTATTACACAGTAGACAGACAATATGCATCAATACTTAACCCTTTCAACAGTACATAATTAATTCGCTTCGGATATTGAGATACTGAACTGTTTTACTGCTTTGTGATTGATATTGGATCGTTATTGTCAGTTAAATGACCCGTAAACATTTACAACGACCACCAATGACTATTCCAAAAGATAAAACTGAAAAATATATACACACAAGATAACGTTACAAGTTTTATGGATTGGCTGTTATTTTTTATTTCTATATAATGACTAAATATTTACCGAACCTTACAGTTAAAATTTTTAATTGGATATTATTGGTATACTGTTAATCTTTAATAAAAATTTAGATTATTTATTAGGTAATTGTTTTTCAGCAAGATTATATATATTATGGAATTAAGGACATTCTATAAAGCATAATTTTTTTTATTTCTTGCAATATTTTTCCCTTAATTTGAAGATTATCCATCTTCTTTATCGTTTTAATTTTATCTATTTTTTCCTATGTTTCTAGTACAAATGTCGAAATTTAATAATGCCCAGAAAGACAATATCAAAATCACACCGGTTTGCGATAGGATCATTCCTTTATGAGTCTATAGTTTTTTATATTTGTTTGCTGTTTTTTTTATTATTCATATTCTTCTTTTATTTTGTAAGCATTGTAACACATTAGATTATCTGTTAGGTTTGGATAGTTGTAATTTATGTATATTTGTGTAAATAAATAAAAATAATATATTATTTCATATTACATTTATCATTTATTTTTCTAATAACCCATCTTTATTTATTGTTTCAGTTGAAATGTGGTGCTTGAATTATGAAGTACTTCAATGATACAGCAATATGGTGCCCGTAAGTATTCTAAAATAAATCCATTAATTATTTTAATAAATTATCTTTAATCGAACCATCAAATAATAGAAACGGAATCCGTTTTACGCTGTCCATGTATCTCGTCGTTCAATACGGTAACCTATAATTTCCCAATATGAATAACTACGAGCAAAAAGATAATGATAGACCTGCTTCTACATATATTCGCGCCGTAATGTATTTATATGTTTTTTTTATTCAATACTTGGCCAAAGTAACAAGTCAATATTATCTAGACAGCCGATACCACAGATAAAATCTCGTAGCAATCTAAACATTTGCTTTGGGCAATGCCACGGAATAGAATTATTAAAAATAATGATGCTATATTGAAATAGTGAATTTTATATTTTTTTTATGTTTATCTATTGCACTACCATTTGCTACTATGTTCATTTTGATTAATATATATATCCAATAACATATTTATTTTATAAAACTAACGGCATAATTACAATCCATTGATACCTATGTTGTAAACGTCGAGTAAAAAAAATAATTCCATAAAAGCCACATTAATATAGTTTTGACATTCAACAGGGGAAAATAATTCGGTTGATTATAATATATTTAATATTTTGAAAAGAGTAAAACAAATTATAACACTATTAATAAAACAGTCCACAAGTGCTCATATCCAGCTCAAGTTAAAGAACATACGATTTGTTCGGACTCTCCCAGTCGTCGGGAACAATGTTAATAAAATCGTCTTGATCTAGGTTTACTCTGATTTCCTGGACTGTAGGATAAATACTGTGGTGATTAAGTCGGTCAGAGCCGCTCTGTCGGTGAACTGCGTAATTTTTTTAATAATTAACACGTTGTTGTATCTAAAAATACAAAATTTGTAAAAAATCCTTCTCAAAAAGTAGTAAAAGGGTAAACCTGGATTGAGACAACTAATCGATTTGATTTTCACGAAATTTTAAATAAATCCTGTTTGAAATCTTTTTTTAAAATGAGCGAAATATTAAAATGTACCCGTGTATATTTTGCCCCCGTGTTATCTGTTGTTCTTGTTTTTGAAGAATTCGGCCAAAAATAATTTTCAGAGGCTTTACTTTATAGGAGTTGCCCGATATGCATATTTTTTCAGGAAAGAGAGTATAATGGTTTATAGGGTGTGAAATATGAGTATGCAAATACACTGTGCTATAAACAGGATAATAAAAATACGTTTTTTTCCAACTGTGGTGTAAAACGTGAATAAAACATAACGAGTGTTTAATTGCACGTTTATAATTCATGCAAATGGTCGAAAGTGACGCGTGAGATTCGTTCATTTTTTATTAGATAGTGAAGTATCGAAATAGTGATAATTATCTTTGAAAACATTTAAATACTGATGAAATGTACAAGAATTTTAATATATCTTTAATTGGTGTTTGAGTTTGGAACATTTTAGAAAGTACCTGTCCTTCTCTCTCAGGTAGTCCGAACGGTAGTTTGCCAAAGATGAACGGCAAGATAAAAGGTTGTGTTTCCCTGTTAATATTTCATGCGAGATTTGTATCAAAAGTCTTGTCTTTCTTTAGTAGTATCGCCATACAATATTATTTCCCACACTCTAATTGGCGACCTACTTTTCGCTACTCTCTCAAGCATTTCTCCCCCATACAAATATGTATCACTCGATTGTATAAATTGATATCGATTATCACAGGTGGAATTGTTGTATTTAAAAAAAATGTTAAAACACAGCTGGCTATTCCACCGTCGAGGAGGGGTGTACATTTTCAATTAAAATAAAGAATAACGGATCAAAGGGGGGCGTTCGTGTGGTTATGATGGTAAATAGTAAACAAAAGGAATTAATAAAGAGAAGGTTCATTGTGTTTTTGTCGCTCTTCCCAATTCAAATTTTTAAACAATGCCACCCCACTTTTTACATCCACGCCTCTTTTTTAATGAAAAGTGTGGCTTGCTTCAATTAAAATCAGTAATAATGAGATATAGAAAAAATAGTAAATATATCGATCACTACAGATGCCATTTTAATTGATAAGTTAAAATAATGAATGGCCTCAAAATAATTTATTATAATTCTACAAATATAATATCAATACATACCATAGGCATTTTATACTAGATCAATAGAAAATTTCGCAGTATATTTAAAAATAATTATATTTTCAAAATGTATATACGACTATTAATAAGTAATTATTTGGCTACGTTATATTTTATAGGCCACACAAATTTTGTAAATTTAAAAAAAGCTTGTGCATCTGTAACACCAATTCCCTAGTCAAAAAACTCTAATGTATTTTAAAAAGGTTTTCTAAAAGAATGAAATGCCCAGTTTTAATATTAATCGCATATCGATTGGAACGGTTAGGAAATATTTCAATGGTCATAAGCTTTGCCATAAACTTGTTCAGAATTATCCATGCATAATTGGATGGACATCCTATATATTTTTTTGTAAAAATGATTGATACTCTAAGAAAAATATTCGTGATTTTTTTCTCAAAATACATATATACATAGCTCTACGCCTATAGAATATATTCTAGTATAATAATCTTGTGGAACATTTTCTTCAGCTTCTCAGATTTAATGGGAAACTGGCAATATGTGGAAGTGTTTTTGGCGATCAATCAATCGGTTGGTCACTTTCTGGGGGTTTAGTGTTAGTTATTTTCCCTTCGCTTTCCTATGTTGTATTTAAAAACAACTTACTATATTAAAATTGTATCGGTGTGTTTACCTACCAGGTTCAGAATATATTAGGTTTATGTGAAGAGCTTTCGGATTAGATGTGGAAATGTTTCACAACAGAGTTTCAGCGCCTCTAGAATAAATGAATTTAAACTACACTGAGTTCTCTTGCCTTTCAGATCTCTCAATATATACAGCTTAGGATTTTGGTATTATTTAATACATATTATAATATGAATCTGTGCATGATAGTGTTCACGACTCTTACCATTCTTTAAAAATAAATCTTATTTTAAATAATATAGGTTTGTTAAGAAATGATTAACGTAGTTTCCTCTTTTTACTTACAGTCTAACATATTAAAAAAATATTTCTTTTAGAAATCCTTTTGTTCTTGTCGCTGAACACAAAAGAAACAAAGTCGCCGCTTGAAAAGCAATTAAGTAACTGTAATTAAAGGGTTGTGGTGAACTTGAAAAAAAAAACAACATCGATTGCAGTAGTGCTTAAAAATAAAACAAAATGTACCTCAGTAAATCGAGTAATAAAAGCAATAACAATATTAAGCATAAAATCTTAAATATTTTTATCTTTTAATTTACCCTGCTGTTTAAGTATTTAATATTCTCTTTATATATTTTCTTTGATAATTAGTAAAAAAAAATTAGATTATTTATGTACGAATATAAAATTAAGGCCATTGGAATACGTGAGGCTTCAAAAGAGACCACAGAAGTTGTTTAACGACGAAAAACTGCAAAAAGCGGCCTTTAATTAGTTTTACGCCTTTAAAAAGTCACCTTTTCACAATTTTATGTCCTCAATAAAGGACTTCTTTGGTAGGCTTCACCTCTTTCACTCGAATAAACAATGAAACAATTTAATTTCTTCTACTAGAATAGCTCTGACTTTTATTTTTCTAGTCAAGGTTTTACTCCTTGAACAAATATTATACAATAAAAAACATATTTTATATCTTATACATGTAGCCTTGAATAAATTTAAACCTTTATGTTGTTTTCAGGTTTCTTGCGATTTGCAAGTTTGCATTTAATTTCATTAAAAGTAGTGACTTTGGGCGATTTGAAAGAATTGTCGCAGTTTTGTCACGCTCTGTTTGGCACTGAAATATTACAGACATACTCTTTTTTTCATCCACATACACTGGCTTTTATTTTAAAATACACTTGGACTATCATACTGTGGGGTTTTCATCCCGCTGTTTTTAAAATAAATGGATCCAAGAATTACTATTAGCCCCGGGAAATCTGAAATGTTTACATATTTCTTTCACGGTTTCATATTGTGTGCTGAAAATACTTATATTATTTATAAATTATAATTATATACATATATATAGGGTTATAAATCTTTCGATCGTGACAAAAAGTGACTTTTCAAGTTTTTAAAAGCCAGCAGGATTAGGACAGTCTTGGTCTAAGTCTCCTGTTCGTCTCGTATAAATCACTTTCCCCTAAATCTCCCTTTGTTGAATGTTCCACAGACCTCTACAATCTGAAAAAAAATCACAATAAATTTATGGTTTGGCTTTTCGAATAATACCTAATATTATAAATATAATATTAAATAATACCTATGTATTATATTATTTTCTTATTCCAGATGATAATTCGAGTGTGGTGTGACGGTGAAGGGAGTACTTATGTTCCTGTAACGCCAAATACAACATGTCGGGATGTAATAGAATGCTGTAAGGATCCAGGTGACCACAAGTGTCATCTGGTTAAAGTGGATAGTGCCAAAACTGGTAAATATATAAATTGATTTTTTATAAGAAGTTTGATAAATAACAAATAATAAAAACAAATATCACAAAATAGTCTAAGAAACGAGGACGCTTTTTTAGTATATTCAGTCACATTGAAAAGAGATCCCGCGTGTATTTTTTGAGCTTGAAAAAATTCAATATAACGATTTCTAAAAGAACAATAATATGGACTTATAAGAGCACCGTCTTATATATATTTATATAAAAGCAGTCGACTGTAATCGTATAAAATTGTATTATGTATATTTTAATGTTTTTCCACCTGGCATTCTCAATGAGTTTGCATCGGATACAGAGTTCTTGTCCATTTCTGAATAGGTACTTAAATACTTGAGCAATCCAATTTCATTAATGTCTCATAAGAGAATATATGACCTTGAATGATATTTTATATAGAAATATATTTTAATAATATATAAAAATATTATTTGTGATTGTTTATTTGCAAGAAAATTGTATTTTCTACTGTCATTTGTTTCGTGATCTTCTACGCTTAAAGTTAATGTTATAAATAATATTTGAGGTGTCGAGAAAAAGTAAATAAAAAAGGGTACCTATATTATACAGATAAAATTTTGTAAAAGTGCCAAGATCACTCTTTGTCCTTTGAGCTTAGTTACACACTTTATTTTAAAGCCAATTATATGTACGAGTATATAATTTAAACCGAAATATTTTGTAATGTACTCGTATGTCATAATAGATAGTATCTAAAAAATAGTTCACATTTAGGAAAATTAAATCATATAAATTCTAACTATCAGTAAGTAGTCGATAAACTAATTTACTACCCACTCACCAAAGTCGATAAGGAGAAAAGTAAATTTACCGCAATTGAGTATGGAGACGCTCAACGTGCTAGCGAGATTGCCTACTGTCGTTTTATCAGGCGCAGATATTTGCCGTACATTTTTATGACATTATAGAATTAATTTAACATTTTTTTAAGTATATGCGAAATAAAAAACTTATATTGGTCCATTAAATAAAGTACGTATCAAAGTACATTTTTTCGTGTAAATTACCATTTTAAATGCGTTGAGATTGAGTTGGGCGTATCGAAAGTAAACACTAAATAAATCACAGTGGTCGGGCGAAAAAGGGCCTTAAGAAATTAAATAAAAAAATAGGATAACGCGAAGAGAGCGCTAAGAGGCGGCAATAATTTCTCAAATAAATCCCCGAAAAATACATGTAGGAAGCAAGAGGGTGGAAAAAATGTAATTCGGCAAATGTAGCCGCAGATCTTACAGAAGACCAGGGCGCATCGTTTATTTTTTCTCATCCATCCGTTTTGTAGTCACGAATGTATTAAATGGTATTCTTTTTAAAATTGTTTTTTAAATTTAATTTTGTCATTGATTTTTTTTAGATTTACTTAAGAAATTCATGGTCCCATTCCTTTCTTTTCTAATATTGTAAACATTTTTTTAGCTCGAGTTCTCCACGAAGATGAAAAGCCTATGGATATACTACTGTCCCAAGAAAATGGCGTACAGTTTGTTCTTCGTTACGCAAAAACAGGTATGTTTGAATAAATAACATTATTTACTTCGAATTCGGTCTGTGAAAGGATAGGATCACTAAATATTTATGCGTAAAGTTTATCGGAAAGTCAATAAACTGAGTGGAATAAAGTACGATTTGGGTTGTAACGTTAGGGACGTTAGGGGAGGAGGAACATTTGAGGGAAACATGCTGAAAAATTGTCGGACACCTGTAGGATCCAGAAAGATTGATTGCTTTGGTACTTTCAAATGGACCAAACCTGTTATTCAATTCATGTAGTCAACCAAGATAATAATAATAGCATGTGGATAATAAAATCATTTAAAACAAATATTTTTTTGCTCAAATTTAAATAATAGCCAACTGAAATATCATTTCTCTGTAATCAAAAGCGATAAATTTGAGCAAAGCTCAACAAACCTTGCTCCGTTAATTTTCCAAGGGAAAGGGACAAAGTTTACTCGATAACTCCGCTTAAAAGGACCTTTAACTGCCTCGAACGTTTTACCAATTATTTTCGCATTTAGTTTTGTTTTAGCAAATGACGGCAATAAATTTACCGAAATTCGATATTACTCCAAGTGAAAATTAATGTCGAATAATCCTTTTTAATTAAAAAAAAACTTTTACTCTCGTCCAAAGCAGCCATTTAATTCCGGACCATCACAGATATTATAAGTTGAGTAGAATCGTGGGAATCTCATCAGATGACTACTTAATACAAAGTTTAATATATACACACACATTTTCTATGTTTGACGGCTCAGTGTGAATAAAAAAAAGTTCCGTGTTTGGGGACACGAGAATTACCAGGGTAAAGAAATTTATGCGGAGCTGTTTGCTTATCAGACGCTGTGTTTTCATTGAAAACAAACAAGATATACACAGAGCAAATATTGTTGTTTTGTGTAATATTTAGAATATGTATATACGTACGCGTTACCAATGAAATAAACTATGCCAATATTGAGGAAATTTAAAGAGTCAACCATTATCAGCGTATATTAAATTACATCGCATAAGCTATAAATTATTAAAGTACGGCATAGTTGAAATTTCGCCTTCAGAATTAATAACAACCTGGTAACTTTTGCATAGTTGGCGAGTGTGACAAGCTCTTAATTATTATTATTTTGAAAATTGAATTATTAAGCCAATTTTTTTGGGGAAAATGGTGTTTTATGTTTTGCGTGGATTCTTTAACGCAGTATTATGTAAGGAGATATTGATTTTTAGTTTATTTTCCCTTTACAATATGATTGTCAATCAAACGCCCATGCCAAGCGTGAAACTAAGTCTTGTAGACTTCTCGCTTGACTTGAAGCCCTTCGCTAAAATTGCTACCCACACAAACCGCGATCAACCCCTTAATACTTCACACCTTGAAAGAGCTGCCTTAATACATGCACCCTGTTTCACGTCAAGTTATCGATAAATTTACTACCGCCGTTTCAGCATGTAACTAGGGAGATTATTAAACCTTAAACCACTAGGGTTTAATATAATATTTTAATTTACGGTCGTAATAGTATTTTAATACATGCAGGAAGATCGTGTTAACGAAGATATTATATCGGGACATTTTATATTAATTTATTTATTAACTAAACTATTTTCACTGTACGTTTATAATTATTTTACAAACGATGAATACTCATGATTTTATAGATAAAACATCATCAAAGAGAGGGTATATCGTATATAATACCTACTTTCACCGTAAGTACTAAAAAGTCTAAAATTTGGAGAAATTAAATATAATTTTTATCTTTATATTAAAATAATGAAAATATATTTATATAAGTGAGTCGTGTACAGTTTTATGAATCATATGCATTTTTTTATTATTTTATATGAAGTATCACATAAAATGTTATTCACATGTTAGTTATAGGTAAAAATATTTATATATTCTGTACACCTAAGTCTAATTCATAAGATGTTTTGTATTATATGAACAATGTAAAATTCAAATTTAATAAAGAAATTTTAATATATATATATATATATATATATATAGCAGCATAGTAGTGAGTATATATATATATATATATATATATATATATATATATATATATATATATATATATATATATTTATGAATCATATTTTATCAGTATTGATTATTAGTATATTTTAACAATAGTTATTAAGTTTTTTTTTAAATACTAGCGAACTCTTCGAAATGTATCAATAAAACAGGTGACATTTAATAATTGTAGTCTAAAATGTAATCTATAAAATAATCAAAACAACATTTTAAAGCGTTCTTTCAAACAATGTTTACTGAGTTGAAAAGTATATTAGCGATTGACTGTGTAATCAAAACGTATTTGTATGCAAATTGTCTTAAAATCTACTTTAGTCGTCTCTTTTCGTAATAAGAAGTCAAAAGTAATTAGTATTTCAGTGTATCCTGTTAGAAGTTTGACTGTTTCCATTTGTGCAGTACGTTCTGGTTGTTTAGTACAACAATGCCTAACTACAACATGAATTTCACATTAGTTACTGTTATTCTGTAGTCAGAAAGTTCACAATATAAACTCAATCTAAACTGTCTGGCGCTTTTCGATGCTGATTTAATGATTTCTAATATCGCTTTATGAATAAAAGATGTCACGAAAAATGCCCTTTTTGCATAATTAATAATTCCGTTTCGTTACCCCTCAATTAATATTGCCGAAACCAAATTTAGATCCACCACTGGCTAAAATGAAAGTAATTAATACGGGAATCTAAATTTAAATATTATTGCTGGCTCCGTCATAAACTCAATGTATGAACAATAATTAATATATGGATCATTGGATAATAAGGCAGGTAATTGGAAAGCGCTTGGTATTATCCATATTTAATACCCTCAGAGAGTATGTAGATTATCTTTTAGATGATCCCATTCATTAAATCGACTATATGAATTCTTAATGAATCTATTATACAACAAACCATGCTATGTTTTATATTCATTTCAATCTGTAGCGTGGAATCATCAATACAAGAAGTCACGAATCTGGTCAAATGGATAGGAGAACCTTAATTATGCAAATTAAGGAGGAAATCGATTTGATATTCATATAGGAAGTTGATTAATCTTATAATTATTGCACAATAATAAACATAAATTTAATGCCTGTCTGAAATATTAACTAACTGGCTTCGTTTTCATTGAGAATCATATAGGCTGCATTGATTAAAGAAACTCGATTGATGAGGTGATTTTTTATTATTTTTATATTGGAAATTTCTGTTTTATAAATTCTGCCAAAAATAAATACAATTTGTTATATTTCGAGATTATTGTAAGAATTTGTCCTCATATTAAGATGGTTTTTTACATTGAAAAATAGTTTCCAGCCAAAGATTTGACAGTGATAAATGTAGTTAAGTAAGACTTACCAACCCATATGGATAAAGCCATGGCTTTTAGCGTTCTGAACATACGATTCTCTCAGCAAACTAATCTAGGACGACAAGGACTGCCGAATGGGTTTATTAATTGGAATACGAGGCCTGTCGCTCCCCCTGTCCCTTATTTCTAGTATCCAACCCCCATATTTCTAATTAAAAAGACGATCTCACCGTACTTTCACCGTCTTGCCACTTCAGATTTATGTATTTTCACCCTTAACACGCACTCTCTTATGTTCGATTATTCAATTAGATATTTCTTTTATTTGTTGAGGTGGTTTAGGAAGTGAAATCTACCGACGAGATTTCAATCTGAAGAGATCGCAATATTTTACACCAGTAATAATTAACCCAGCGTTTTTGCAACATATTTGAAAAAAGTGTTTATACACGGCAAATTTGAGTGATGAATAAATTAATTGTCTATTGTTGTATTGTAATGTTAATGCATTCAAAATGATTGTAATTTGTTGTTGTTGGGCAGTTTCTGCGATGTTTGCGAAGACAATTAGTGACATTGACACTACATTTGCTCGTTCATTTCACTTTTATTATTCACCAGATAATGGGATTGAGAGCATTGATCAAAATCGTACCGAGAATGTGCTGTGAGTTTTCATTTTTTTTAATCAACAATATCTAATGGGTTATTTTTTTTACTCACGTCGTTTATTTGAAGTTCGTTCAAAGGTGTAACCTTGTAAACATCAGACATTTACATTTTAGGATACAATTAATCACATTGTTGTTATAATATAAAAACATACTATGGCGTCAGAAAATCCAAAAATATTACATGTCGATTCATCATCGATCATCAAGTAAGATCAAGCATTCAAATGTCCGCGGCAAATCACAATAACATCTGAAGATAATTGGTATGTTTGTTCCCTGTGGCTTTATTGGCATTTTTTATATTATTTATATCCACCATATAAATAACTAAATAAGCCCTACATACTATAATAAAATAAATACTATGATAATCGTATAAACATTAATTTAATGACACACTGATAATACTTTGCCATTTATTTCGGTCGGTTTTGTCATTTATATTTGATGCAGTTTAAATATTAAAATGATATTCTTAAATTATAAATTAAAGCTTTATTTCGTTTATTTAATTTATAGATTTTTAGAAGGTTAATTTCTTATATCTTCTGATAAAAAAATTAAAAATATGTAGTTTAAAGCAAAAAAATACATGTACGTTAAAAATTATGTGGGTCGAATTTATTACTAAGTTGCAAGGTGTAAAATATAATTGAAGGAGAAAGTTACATAAATATACCTACTCACTGAATATGGATCATGTTAAAAATGTGTTTTTTTATTTATTTATACAACATGTTTTTAATTGACACTAAAATATTTTTATCTTAATTATGTAATGCCAGTACCATCATTAAAAATATACTAAATGGGGCCTAAGATTTTGTATTTGTTTAATTTTTTTTTTAATAATAATAAAATAATTTATTATGAGAGTTTTTGAATCTTCGGTTATTATAATGAGTGAATATACGATGTCATCATTGGATAACAAAAACAAAATTCATTTTCAAGGTCAAGTTCAAATGAATAAACAAGTATGTTGTCATAACTCCTAAGGTCGCTGACCGTGTGTGCCGTTTGAGGTTATGTTGTTGTTTACGTACTATTGTTGTTTCATGAATCCTATGAAGTATGCTTATAATATTACAAATTCAAATCAGGCGGTCAATCACCTAATAAGTAAATACGCAAGATTCTCAAACTTTTTAGAATAATAATTAAAGATTAACTAGCATACTTGGACCATTAATTGTTGTGTAGATGGATTACATGTTATGTGCTTATTCTCCAATTTAATTATTTTTATATGAATAAGAAACATGTTGTATAAAAATATCCATGTAGGTACTAGTAATTTAATAGTTGTATTGTATCGATTAAGTGCAATCCTTCTTCTTTTTCGATGATACTTTTTATCATTTCGCCAAAGTTGTATTTGTATAGCTATATAGCCATTATATGGTGGATTCTCAAATGTCATTATTTATGAAGTAAATAGTAATATTCGCAGCTGTATAATAGTGTATGTTGTTGATCAGTGAACAGAGAATGCCGACCGCTTTGAGCGGGTGACCGAAGTAGGCTGCCATACGAAACACGAACACCATCTCGACCTTACTATAGCGCCATCATACAGGACCATATTTATTATACCTTATTATATTTATTAATCATGACATAATCGATCACTTTTATGTGTTCAATAAACCAGTACTCGGGTAAAAGTAAAATATATTTAATATCATCCGTGGGTTACCGCTGAAAGTCGCTAGTTGAGTAATTAATTCCCAGGCATACGTCACTGTAAATACGAAAGTTAAGTTACTTAGCTACACTTATGATCGGTTTTTTGTTAGTTAATGCCTTGTATAAGCCTCGGGCGAGGCGCTAATTAACATAAAACCGATCAAAAGTACAGCAAAACAACACTATTACTGTTTTTAAGGTATAAGTTTACGGCGACGCACGCCTAGGAATCCCAAGCTTAAGCTATTTAAAAAAATCGACAAATAAATTGTAAAATTTATCAATTGCCCTTTAAATGACATATTATAAATTATGTACGTACAAATTATAGCAAAGTGAATATTTAAATACAACTACGACTTTTACAAAATTAGTATTTATAACAGTATTATCGGGTAGCAATACATAAGGTAGATTTTATTATTTATGAAATATAATTTCTTTATTCTACGTCATCTAAAAATAACCAATTTTTAATTAAACACAGTATTTTTTATTACAAATTGTAACATGATAATAATCCATAAAGAGAAATCTCTGAATGTTTCTTTAAGATGTGCTTTTGAAATATGTATTTTTACAGATTTTCACTTATTTACATACTGACAAATAATATTAATTGTATTATTGTAATTTTAGTAAACTTATATATTTCGGTTTCGTAAAAAAAGTTTTATTTTTAATATTAGATATTCAAATACATAGATGATAATTTAGTATATTCAATTTTGTAATTTTTTGTTTACACAGCACATGTGTCTTATGGCAAATTCTATTGACAACACGTGTGGCTGTAATTTATTATTGTATTTAAAAAATGTGTGGGAATAATGTTAGTTCGGCACTGGCAAGCCCTACCTGCCGCAGTTCAATACACTCTCATCATAACACCAACACTAATAAATTACATCCTATACATACACGAATCACAAACTACAATATTACTCATGCCATGTACACAATACCTCCGTCTCTTTCACTCGGTTACGGCAGGAGCGAGATAGATGTACAGAGTCGTGTCTGTGAGCGTCTGTCTCACCTGTATTGAGAAACGCAGGTTGACCATTCAAATGATCGCCGTCTCTGTTCCTCTCGTTGTTTCGCATAGAGCAAGACAGAGAGGCAACATCATGCCTGCGCCCGCGCAACAGAAATCTGCTTTACCGGCGCCTTCTCACCAACGGTCTCTTCAACAACAAGTCGAGTTATTTTTTGGTAAAAAGTCCCAAGACTCGCACGTAGAAAGATCCCCGTGAGGATATTCGCCGCCACGTGGATTACACCACTTTCTTCGGCGGGACTCGAACCGTGTCAGGCAGTCGAAGGTGCCGTGTTTGTGGCTCAGATGATGAGCGTTCGTCGCTGTGATAGGTTGTGCTCGTTTGCGCGGTCAATGTAAGAAGATATAAAAGATCTAAGGAATTTCAAGTTTGTGGCGGCTGTGATTGTGTTAAGTGAAAATAAGTGTTGTTTAGTGTATTTTGCCATTCATAGAGATTAACAAGGTTGTCGGCGTCCATTTGTTGCATATGGTAAGCTTATATGTATTCTATCCTACTGTCAAATAAAATCTCGTGGACAAAGTTTAGTTCCTACATTAATCCGAAAAAGGCTTCACGTCGCTGACCTTTCTTTGACACTTCAGTGCCTTTTATTGACTCGCCAGTACTAAATGTATGTATTATAATTCTCCCTGTATTGTACAGGAATATTCCTCTGGTTGCAAATCTCTTTTTGTGTCATTCTACAAACAAAAAATCATTGCGGTCTGTTGGCGAAGCTTTCTCTTGCGGCGCA
This sequence comes from Agraylea sexmaculata, assembly GCA_022606485.1. Taxonomy (NCBI): domain Eukaryota; kingdom Metazoa; phylum Arthropoda; class Insecta; order Trichoptera; family Hydroptilidae; genus Agraylea; species Agraylea sexmaculata. The sequence continues at coordinate 54,381 of JAGTTH010006036.1, read as the reverse complement.
CTCTTGTCGTGATGATGTTCTCAACCGTCTGATTATTATTATAAAATTATTGTCTCCGCATAAAGTTGTAGTCCGCAAATATTATTTAATTTGTAATAAAGGGTTGAGATTGAAGAAAAAAAATTTTTTTTCGTAAAACTTTGTGGGAGGTCGTCTTAACCGCGCGTTCATCTTTCCAAAGGCTGCACACTTCCTACTCGAAACGTCAAAACGTACAAAATACGGATATTATTCAAAATACGCTTCAACTTGGACTGTATTTTTAACAATATTATGGTTTTCACGGTTTGTGAGTTTCGGGCACTCGCCCCACATATTATTATTAATGAAGAAATCCAAAAAATGAATGAATTCATTCACACGATTATGCTTTGTGTGTAATTTTTAATTTGGTTCAAACTTTCCCTGATATTATGTATTGGATTTGATTATGCAATACGGTTTTGAATAATTTAGATTAGATAGAAATATTTTGTATTATTATTATGAAACGACAAAATCTCGAAGATGAGATTTCTCGAGGCAATTGTTGTTCGGGTAGAAATAACTCGAGTAGTTTGCTGTATGCAATTTTTAGTGCAATTAACTTTAATACCCGAGTCATTCTCACAGTGTCTAAGGCAATTAGAACAGTCGCCTCTTTCATAACTATCATCATCATCTCTGCTGGAAGTCTACTATTTCCTTGATCTTCATTGTCTTTCAAACACATTTCGTAATTATATTAGAATACAACACACGTGCCAAATACACGATTCATTCATTGAACAAGAGTCTCGAATCTGCATCTTGAACTATTGTGCTCGAATAATGAAAGAGATTAAAAAAACTGGACGCCCAAGAGTGCAACAACAATATTCTGTTTGGCTGTGTGGAATTTTAAACGTTGTTCGTCATTATTATTCGTGACGGAATGGTTGAGTAAGGAAAAAATAGCAGAAGCGGCGAATATTCTTGGAAGGATCTTTTGTTAGATGAGAACAGGCGCCTCTCAGCTGGACCCTCATTATCTAAATAAATATACAATTATTTATATAATACCTACAATGTGAGATTCAATCGGAAGTGATTCACTCTTCCTGTTCTGGGTACAGGATGATATTTTGGAGTCAAGGTTCTATGCTCATAAAAAAATAAACCCGCCTACAATAACTAACTTAAAATATATGACCCGAACAAATCATAAGCTTATTTTTATATTATCCAAGCCTAATTATGTATAAACAATATATTCCATTTATCATAATTTTTTGTTAAAATATACATTTCAAATTTTATCCACAATTATATACTTTTCATACCGAATGCCTTTCAATAATAAATATGTGGTATTTAAAAGAAGAATCGTCGAGAGTCAAGAGGGTCAAGAGGGTGAACAAATAGGTTTTAAATTTCTCACAATTGTAGAGCACTAAATTTTTATTATGCGTATTAGTAATTACTAATCGGTAAAATGTATTATTCTATTTTAATTTTGGGATATTAACATATTATAATATTAAAAAAATAAAATTACTATTTTTTTACAATTGTCAGTAAAATTACTATTTGTTAGGAATATAATAATCAATGTAGATAATTCAAATAAAATAATCAAATAATAAAGCAATATGTGCTATAAATGTAATCGTTGCAGAGTTCTAATACGTCAAAAAACAATTTGATATTCTTTATTATTATACACAAAGAAATATATTTTTTCACTATAAAATCCCAATGGGGAGTTGGCCATTTCTTCTCTCAAAGAATAAATAGTTTTTATTGTATTATTAAAATTGTAGACTTTTACAAATAATAACGATCTCTTACAAATAATAAAGAAATAACCAGTTTATTATGGACGGCTTCACATCAATTATAATTTAAATTGCTGATATAATATTTATGATCTCAAGAATGGATTGTCGTATAATAATCACGATGGGGATAGCGAAAGTTAAAGAGAGAGTAACTTATATGTGCGAGGTTATCGACCGTTCTTTTATAATATTTTCCAATCGAAATTCAATTCAATATTGGATTTTATTAACTGTCAACATTCTTGTCGATGCAAATTCACATTCAAATCAGCCCATCAATGAATATATTCAGCTTCAGCCCTTTCGATGCACTGGAATTAATCTTGGTGGAATTTTTCAGGCCATCACCACAAAATACCCTCTTTTCCTACATCAAACGTGCATTCCTTCCTTTTATTTCATTCTATTCACTCTTATTGAATGCTGAGAATTCGCTAGTGTACCTACTTACATATTATAGTTATTCGAAATTGTATTTAACTTCTGTTGGAAAGTAGCAGCATTGCCGTTAATTGTTGCGGGTCTTTGCAGACGTACAGTTTAATTATACAAACCGCAGGACTTCCTGTATACTTTGTAGCGATCTCCTTTCGGTGTTAATTAAACGTTTTTAGATTGGGAGACTAATGGCAAGTTTCTCTCCTTTATCTCTAAACATCATTTAAGTATTGCTGTGCGGTTGAAGATGTCTTTTTGTTTGCATGCATATTGTGTTCCACTTGACATGTCTGCTTCCTATCATTTGTTACCCTTGCTAATATTAGTTTATATATGTATATATTAAATACAATATCCTCAAACCATTGCAATATAGGGTACCGGGTTATTTATGACTCATTGTAACATGTGTGCACTTCAAAACCTGTCTGCGTGCATAATATCATCACAATGCAAATTATGTTATGAGAAGAAATCCCACAAATCAAAATATTATTATAGCGTTTCCGTAGAATTTATGGCAATCCCTCTAAAATAAGACTGGGATAGACACGTGTAAATAGACATTTGTAAAGGTCGACGTCAATCATTATAAACCCACAGATATCGATTTGAAAAGTAGCTACATATTAAGTATTTTTATCAATATCCTAGTTTTATTCCATGCTTGAAAGCCTCTTTATGTTACCTATATTAATTGTTTAATTATTAAATAAAAATAAAAATTAATTCTCATGTTAGTTATAGCTATAAATATTTATATAATATGTTAACCTAATAGCGTAAGTCTAATTCAGTTATCGTATAATTCACACCTCATAAAGAAATTGTAATATATTTTGCAATTGTGAATAAATTCAAATAATCTCCTCAGTATTGACACCATAATCCATTTTCCCATGTATCCTTACTCAATATAATGTAACTTTAAGTAACAAATGAATGATCTTCATGGTATAATAAGTAGAAAGACCATATCCATAGACTTCATATTATACTCATTAATTATTTTACCACAACAATTTTTGTAAGCCATATTTAATAAATAAATTGCACAAGAAACCAGGGTAAGCCTGGGTTGAGGTATGAGGACATTTAGGGATTTTTTAAAATATTATTTTCGATCACAAAACGCAATAGGAATTAATTTTATTTCCGTCACACATTTCGCGTGATTGTAATGACACTACAAAATTTACCCCTAACAGGATGCAGTTAAAAAATACATGGTTGTGTCAATTTGTTGGTATAATCATTGTATGTTGTTGTCATTGGCAACGGTTCTAATTATAGTATAACAGTGTGTTTCTTAACGAGGGTGTGCAGGAGTGCAATTCCCATAAAATTTGCATCGGGAATCGATTTTATAACATTGAGGAAATAAAACGTTAATACAACACTGCGAAAGAACGTCACGTATTTTTGTACTAGAGGGAAACATTCCGCTTTATCACATACTCAATAGGGGAGAAATTTTATACAACACTCTTTGTACGGCATTACTTAAAATTGTTACCGCATTAAAGAGACATTTTGTCGCAGACACGTTTTCCCATGGTTAAATTAATTACACGTGTGAGCTTGGGCTTCGCGTCGGATTCTTCAAAGTTCGTCATCATTGAAACGTTATGGCTTAAGGCAGGAAATATGTGAGAAGCCTCCACCATAAGTGTTAAGTCACGAAGAAATACACTTCATATAATATGATACTTTGTAGTTAGCCATGATCGATAGACGTTGATCGAAGCCATCGTGGTGTCATGGGGGAAGTTTGTCTGACCCCAATAACCTCCACCCCATTGCACATATTACAATTTATTTATAATAATTATTTAGCTAAGTTATCCGGAAACATATAAAAAAATCGAGAGCTTATTAAAATATAATAAATTTATACCTACAGTACGTATAGTATAAAAATTTGTACTACATTAAAAATTAATAATATTTTATTTGTTTGAAATTAGCTTTTCTCCTCATGCGATTCTCTCAAGTTACTTAAAAATATTATTCTATATTCCATATTTATAGTTCCCTAGACTATAAACCTTATGTTTTTAATTGAATTGCTTCATCGAAAAATTTAATTAACGGTCCCAAAAATGAAACAAAACTATTTGATATAATTCGGATTAGTTTTTTTTACTTTCCAAATTTTATTAGATCTTAATTAGTAATAAATTTAATGTGTTTTTTTAATTTTAAGATTAAAGTTTGTATGGCTATATTGGATAATCACGTAACTCAGTTTATTAGCTATAATTTCTGAATGTATTGCTTGAATGCTTTATTTGAATTTGCTGATATTTACACATCATACATTTTTTTAAATATTGATCAGAGAAATTATAATGTTGAATGTGGCCAAATACTGGGTGGATGGGCAAATTTCAATGATATCAATTTAATTTTATTAATATTATTATTTTTCTGTGAATATTGTAATATCCGAAAATTTTAATACAATGATACAATTTACCAATTTAATAAAAATATAGCCCACACAGTGTCCAGTGCTCCAAGGCAATTCAGTGCACACACTTATCAGAGCTCTGCATATAAGTTATATGAGAATGTGGATTATAATTATTTAAGATGCGGTATTATAATAAATGGGGAAAATAAAAATAAATCATTTACAAGATGCCAATATGACCGTCTGTAAATTATTTGTTATTTGTTTAATACATGGCATATTTTGTACTTTCGTTTCTTGTTTCTATTGAATATTGTTATTTTAGTCGATAAATTAATCAACCGACAAGATTGTCACGTTTCTGGCAGCTCAATTAGGATTTCAAATGATTATTAATTTGAATGTCTACAAACGAGACTGATTGAATTTGATTCGAGTAAATATTGTAGCTACTGTAATATTTTTTCTTGTATTTGATGGATAGTATACATAAGTGGCGGTACATTTGGCAAATGGAAAGGTGTGTGTCATGCATAATAGAAAAGTCGGATAGTGGTTGGAGTACGATACTGTAATATTCAAAGGAACCATCGAATAGAAAAATCCAAAAGTCGGGAATCCGTTGTGATCTTCCGGGATTTCCAGAAAAGGGTGTTTTTCGAAGCTGACTGACTTCTCACCCCATGAAGACACACTATTCTGCATCAATTCCACGTGTTCTCGCATCTCTCCTGAGAAATCTCGCCGACCTTATTATTATAATAAAAAGCGGAAAAATTATTCCTTCCGTAAAACATCCCATCTCACATAGTGCCGCACTCGTATTACTTTTAAAACAGGAAACGGAATATTCATTCGGACTGTGTGTATACTAACCTTATGGCTGTGAATAAATTCAGCGAGCGACATTTCACTTGAATTTTTACGACCGTTAAACCAAAAAAAATCTGTTTTATAGCCATTAATTTAAGAAAATATATTACTGAACAAATTTTAACTGAGTCTTAAAGATTTTGAATCATTGGCGTCATCAATCATTAGATATTAGTAAAAAAATATATGTAATACACGTTTTTTAATATATTCTCTAACATTTACGTTCATTTTAGGTTATTTTTAATAAAAAATTTAACGAGTAACCTACATCAGAAAATTATTAAAACTGATCTATTCAATCCTATTTATACCCAACACGGTTAATAGATAATTGCCTGTTTTCTTTACTTATTTGCTATTACTTTTATTGAACAGATTTTTAGGTAACATTGTAACTATTCCTTATCAGAAAATTTATTTATAATTTGTTATAATTAACTTAACATGTTATCGGTTTTTTTTACACTTATCTTTAATATGAATTCAAATGAACCAATGGCGTTAGATCACGTTCTAATTGGACAAGGGTTAGGTTTTTTTCGTAGTCAGCATTCTTAGCAATTTCTTTCCGCGTATTTAAGACGGAATTCGCACAATGCTGTTCTCATTATTAACGGTATCATTCATATAACTAAAGGAAATGGCTTTCTTCTAAGACACTTCACCGCTATTTCTAACAGGCGTTTAAAGCTAATTGTAAATTTTGACCCATTTCTATTCATTCAAAACGTATCTTTAGTTAATCTATCATCATTTTTTTATAATTGATAATTTATTTATTAAGTTAAAAGTAGTAGAGTGATAATTATTGTTCGGATTCCAAATTAACCAAATATTCCGCGATGATCGATTTGAATGCAATTAGAGCCAAATGACATTTTGATGAACGACATTGGCGATACGACCACCAATGTATGATATTTACCAGTATCGTATTTCAAATACTTCATAATATTCAATTGAAATGCTCTTCATTTCAATAACCATATTTTATGTACCCATATTCGAATATATGCCGAATGACTTTTTTAAAATTAGTACTTTTGGTGCCATTAAATCATGTAGATTAACAGTAGAATATAATATTACATAGATTGGATTATTGATGTGTCCGTGGATCGTTTTAAAATATTTTTGTCAATTCGAATATGATGAATTAAATAAATATTTTTCTAAAGAAACTGAGGGTGTAAATTCACTTCTTACTGGAAAACTGGGTCACATTCTAAAAAAAATAACATGTCTACGTATAACGCTAAATCTGCAAGATATCAATATTTTGAAGAGATCAATTATTTTTATAAAAAAACTTATATAATGCGAATATAGAGGTATTTATCATTTGTGTGTTTGACTGACATTACGTTGTTCTCTTTAAGGCCATGCGGACGTTAGGACAATTTTTTTCAATTTCATGTTTAGATATAACAAAAATAAATATATTTATGTCTATTAAATTTATGTGAGTTCTTCGAGATGAGGTTAGGTCGTGCCATAGGGCAGAAGAAATACCTACAATATTTAGGAGCAAGTAAGCTTTAGGGCAAGAGCAGGGTAGAACCATTTTGTTTTATTGAGAAATTACTATACATATTGTGTAATAGAAACTTGAAATTATATATTTTTAATCTACTAATTGGACTTATTGTATTTGATGTCGTAAAATATAAGTAATACAGTTCGTTGTGCGATAATAAGAAGGGGAGTTTCGTGGTTGAAATGTCAGTGCAGTGGAGCGTTTCGCAGGTGAACCTTTGCCTGTTAGTCTCTTATCACCTGTTTGGTATTTCACTGCTCACCTGCTGCCGCTTGTAAGACCTTCCGTGAGGAATTCGGTACTGAATAATGTTATATTTAGTATACTTCACTATATCTGAAGACCAGCTCGACCTTGTACGCATCGTTGACTCGCCCCATACTAAATGATATACAAGCACGATGTCTACAAAATACGCAACTACATAACTATACGATGTGTACAATCGTTATAAAACCTGTATTTGCTTGCTGTAAAGGCTGTGATTTATTTTTAATAAAAAAATATTCTTATTAATAGTACTAACACGGTAGTTTTATCAACATTTTATCTCAAACGTTTGAGATAAGAAAATAGGCATGTCATTTTATTTAACAGTAAACACTGCGCGTAGTTGTTTTGTTTATTTAGCGAAGGATTACAATGGGAATTTTAATCAAAACCTTTTTACACAGTATATTTAGTCTGAAAAACTAATTCATACGACGATGTGTGGAATTTTATCATAACCTATTATATGTCGCCTGAACAAATTGTCCCAGGTTTCTGAAACAACGTGCTGAAATTATATACACGCGGACACAAGTGCATTTAGGTTAAATCGATTTTCACGTAGGGCTTTTGAAAGCAGCAGCCGGTGGAAACTTTCAACACCAAGGGAGAATAATATGAAGTGCAGCACTCCTTTTAGCACCACTTTTCAGTCTCGTAAATGCTATATAATTGATTTTCAGCACCAATTGCCCACCAACTATGAACGCCAGATGCTTTCAGCCAAGAACCGTTACACTTTAAATTTGATCATATATCTTATACCAATCTCAATTATGTGTCACTTTCTTTAATGAACTAATATGTTCCAATGATGTTCCCTTAAATATTTTAATTTTAGTTCAATATATTGCGTTATTTAAAAATAAGAAAACGTACAACTACCTCCATATTAAATAGTATACTTCCTAATTTTTTGATCGAGCCAAATTAAGTATAATAAAAACATATTTTTAATGACTTCTTCAAATAGTAAAAAGTTAATACGTCAACTACTAATGTTTTGAGTAAAACTGAATTCCAATAGAACTACAATGAAATCTCGTTTTTACGTTTCTCTTAAGTTTACGTTATTATTGATAATTTTCCAATTTATGGTTTTGAAACGGTGGAAACCCTCAATTTAATTATTTTTTATTAATCGGTAGTATTAACGTCATTTTCCCCTCCCAAATGTCAATTTACGAAATTATTATATTTTATAGTTAAAGTGTATTTATTTCAGTAAATAATTATTGTTTTAAAGTACACTTCTATTTTAAAAAAAAATTAAATACCAGGGTTTTTTTCCTATGCGAGCATGTATTATGGGAAGAAAGTTCAAAATTTTAATTTTACATTTCCTTAAAAATGTAAAAGAACTAGGTTTTGCTGTAAGAACATTAGCTCCAAACATATGTGTGGATGTATAACTTTTGTGTTGTTGACTATCGACATTTAAAGAAAAAGTACTTCATCGCTGCACCAGTTCTAGATGAACTTAGACCCAATCCAACTTTGACCAAGTTGTTAATGGATTAAAGTTGTGTAACGGTCAGAACATGAACCATAGTAGTCGTATATCAACCAACCCATGTACCTACATATATTGAAAATTTCACACAATGTCGATAATGTCTTCTAAATAGATAGATATATAATTATTAGCATCCGTAGTTGAATGAATGATTGATTGTCAAACATGACGTATTGTTGTAGTCGATAACAATTAGTGAGTATGAATCACATTAAGCCATGCTGATCACACAAACTAGACGGATATATTTCAAGTGACTATCGGATTTCGTATTCGAGTACCGGACACTAAACAATTTGCACTGAACTCTTGTACCCACGAGCCTTTCGCTTTGTCTATTACACTACATCATTAATTGAATTTCAATATGATTTTAGTATTTTTAACTAATTAATGTCTATGATGTGAGTTCGGCACTTTTTTAAGAGGAGGTTTGTTGGACAACCTATTGTTATCCATTACAGCGATGAATATTTTATTACTAAAATTAATGACCTTGATCCTTCTAAAAATTGAATATGTATGAATCGATACAAGTGAGCCTTTGTATTTTTTGTAATTCAATAATAACATCATGAAAATAACTATATGTATAGGAAAATTTGTGATTCGATTCAAGCTTTTCCAAATCGTTTTTTATGTATTTGGAAAATCGTTATATACGGGAATACATAGTATTTTTTTATGAACGTATACTAATTTAAGCCGTATCCAAATGTTAAAAATAAAAAAGCTAAGAGATGACCCTTTACAAGTTCTAAATATTTTAAGGTTTCTAATTAAATGAAAAAGGTCTAGTTTGGAATGAAAGGGGTTGAATATTTGTAATGAAAAACTTCTAATATCAGATATGTATTTAAAAAAAGTTGAACTGGAATAGATTAATCTACAATAATAATCATAATAGTAACTTAGTGATTGCTTCTTAATTTTATTTTATTTACATCTTATACAATAATTTTTATATATTATACGTTTCATTTTTGTTTTAAACCTTTTTTTTTGTCTTGTCTGTAAAACAAAAAGCTCTTATGAGCGTTTATATGCAAATAAATCAAAAGTTAAAACTTGAATTTTTTCAAAATTTAAGCTAATATAGACATGTCACTGTGACTCTTAAAATCTACTTTTATTTTAAAAATGAATGTATACCATAAAATAAAATAAATTGAAGTGAAAATTTGCTTTAATATCAAACCCAATACTATTCTAATATTATCTCGAACAGTCAAAAAGTGCACAGTTCTGCTTTTGATATAATATATGTGCATTACTATATTAAAGATGAATTATTGCGTTGGTATTTTTAAATATATTTGATTGTTTGAATATAAACCCAATATAAAACGTATGTAATATATGGTTGGGTCACAAATAGCGTATATGATTCTATAAACCAGTTGGAATTTAGCATCCGCGGGTGATGCCAACCCGAAGCAGAATATCCAGTTGGATTCTTACACAACTAGTTCTTTCTATCGATACAGATTTTTAATGCTTATTTTACTGTACGTACATATATGTATTCTCTATAATCACCATTCCGATGAATGACTGATCGAACGCTTGTTGGAATTCGAACTCAGTATAACGATGTGTGTCGTCCAACAGGTGTTGAAGAATTTCATAATGGTAGTTGATTACTTTGTAGCCGGGATGTGTCAATATAAGATAAGACCACAACCAATTTTACTAATCGGAAAATAATTGAAAGCCCCTGATAAGTATTGTAGGTTACATTATACATTGCCGCCGGAAATCAATAAAGAAATGGGGATTTCTTATTCTACTGAAAATTTCATGTTAAATTCCAATCGATTCTGGTCGATCTTGAAAACATCTGGCATTTATTGGAAAAGCCTGAAATGGAAATGCCGAGTTTATAAAAATGAATAAAAATCCACCTACAATCCATAACTTGTGCGTAAATAAGCCACACTCTTTCCACGCTATTAGCATTTTTATTTACAACTCGCTCGTTCAAATCATTGGCAGTTTAGTATTTTATTGATATATCCTAATAGCTTATTAGTAATCAAACCAATGGAAATGATGTTTTTATGGGGATAAACGCAATGAGATCGCGAAAGGAATTTCTTAATAAATTATGTATGCTCTGCACTCTACTCCAGTCATTCAGGTTGACTGGGGCAGGTGCTTCGTATATAAGAAATATATAATTATGATAAATATTTTAAATGAGTGTAATATGACCATCCAATAACTGAACCAAAACTATCGAGCGTTGTGTAATCTTTTTTGAAATATGCAATAAAAGGGAAATGCGTTGTTCTTATACACGAACAGGTGGTATTGGATGTCTTCCTGCGGTTTTTCTTTATTATTATTCGGTATTTCTCATACTGTGTGCATTATATTACATTGCATATCCAATGAATTCGTTTTATATATCGTTATTATTCCGTAATAATATAAATATAATAAAAACTAACTGGTCTGGCCTTATCATCACGATTATTCGTCACGCACCCACCTTTCATTTGCGTAGTTTAAACGAGACTATAAATAAATCTCTCGGGGATCGCGTGTGATACATACAATTCTCAATATGAAAATAAAGTAATAAAAATTACTGAAATGTACCGCTGCAAAGCTATTACGATCATTATCTTATCAAGTTTTTGTTGCTCAGCCTAGGGTCACCGGTTCAATATAAAACAGACTTTTAATAAAACATGACGTTATCGTTAATCGATCTTGCTTTATAATTATTAATTATATCTTCGATAACTGATTTGATGTATTTTTGTTACATAAACTATCGATGTATTTTTATAAATATTCGTCTGGGATTGAATGCACGTTACTATCAAATAATTATGAAGGGTTGTTCTGCGACAAATATCGATGTGAAATATTTCTTCGACTATGTAATAATGTTGGTCGGTGCTATGGTTGGAATGTGATTTGGTAAAAAGTATGAATATATAAAATTGTATAATCCATTGGGTATAATGTTATGTTGGAAAGGCGAGCGGCAGAGAAGTGAAGGAGACGCGCGCTTTCGCGGTCTGTGGAATTCCTGAATAAAAACTACATAAAGAACACAACACAACAACGATCCGGCCCTGCCTCGACAGAACAGGTTTTATTGGCGTTTTTTTTACTTCGTTGCGGCCCTGGCAGACCGCGATCCGAGCCTCATTGAATCACGTAAATCAGGCGTCCTCCAACATTGGACCTCGAACTTACTAAATATTTAATAATATTAACCACTAGCCCACCGAGTCGATCTGTCAGTCAGTCTCTTTGACATTTGCAAATGTTGTGGGAAACGCGAAGCCGTGTCGTATATTCGTGTGACTAGATCGTTCGCTCAACTCTGTTCCCTTTGTATGCAAAACTCATAAACTCAAAGCCGGTCTGTGTGCGGGCTTATGCCAAATCTACCGAATACCGGCTTTTAAAATATACTGGCAGTCCATTAATCAGACTTACTTACATAGATATTTTATTAATGGCGGATACCCATTTCACGCTCTAGTTGCATTTCATTGTCAAAACTAAACATATAGGGAAATCACACAAAGAACTCAACCCAATTCGTTATTGTCCAACGTTGTTCAAATATTTTCAAAACTTTTACACGATTAAACACGTACCCTCTACATAATAATTAAATATAAGGAAAATTGGTGGTTTTCAATGACCATTTGTTTACGTGATTATGTATCGACAAAGCTTATTTGGCACGTACGTGCGTCGACCCTCAAACAGGTGTATAGGTTTTGTGAGACCGATATAAAAAAGGGCACTTCCCCATAAAAAAAAACAACGATATATCGACACTTTGGCCCAGATTTCAACCAAAGGTAGCTTCCGTAATTATCGACCCACACATTAAATCAAATTTAAATGATTATCCAGGTCAATTCATGTTCATTTTGTTAAAGATTCCATGGAGAGTCATTCCCGACTGCGCATATCGACCTTGAGTGGTAAAACAGCCTCTGGCTGTCGTAGACAACCTTCTTTTTGTATAAAACCAGATGTAAAACAGAACCTAGTACTGAGGGATACATTCATCTCCGATACCAGAATTTATCGTTACTTACTTAAGAGTTAACATTTAATGTTAACTTCACTTTGAATGTTTACAATGCATATTGAATGTGGAACAGGCGGTGATATTTAAGAAGGTAGGCTTCGGTTTTGTTATAGACCGCAGCTCGGTGGTTTATTTATTAACCCTGAGGCGTCAGGTTCGCTTTTTGGCGGGAACACGATACATTTATTTGTGTTTGGCGCGGGAATCTGCTCATAATATTAAATGACAGACGATGCAATAAATAATAAATTTTAACTCATTCAAAAGTGTTATATCTCACATCAAATACTCTAATACATTATATCGCAGTGTCAAAGTATCTGGGATTAGACGGAATATATTAACATATTTACATAATAAGTCACGTAAATCCTAACAGAGTTAAGCTCTCACAAAATGATATCAGTCATCAAGGTACAATTGTGTACATTCTAATACAAGATATATTATTTATGAGAGACTGATTCCTCATTGTTATACAAAAATATTTAAATGGGTACATTTATTTATATTTGTAATAGTCTTGATTGTTGTTTTCTTATCGACAAAGCAATTTAAAAACAATTGATTCGCCTTGGAAAATGTTCCGCCTGTAGTGCAAATTGTCGTCCAATATCGCAGGTTCGATTGCTCACTTTGATTTTATTTTTTTAAATATGCACAGCTCGCAAACAAAGGGCCCATTTTTCACGATTACTGTGAATGCAGTCTGGCATATTTATAACTCGACAGTCGACAGCCTTGCACCATATAAAAAAAGAGAATTAAGTTAAGAATAGAAAGAGGAAGCATTTGGAGCCGAGAATAGTGCTTTAATGAAGTCCTATTATAATTCCACTACTCACAATGTCTACATTTCAACAACTAACTATGTCATTCTTTGTATTTACTGTTGCTTTATTTATGAGTAGTTTGAATAATTGATACTGTACCAATTAGTCATATTCATTCTTCAGCTCTCATTTCATAAATCTTGCAAAAGCGCATTTTCCTACAAATATTGCAAACATTAATTGTCTTTATCCATATTTCAAATGAATAAAATGCCATATTGTATTCAGTGACTTATTCATTCTTAATTAAAAAAAACAACCTTTGTCTAATATGAGAATTGTTTTATAAGGAATATTTTTAAATCCAATCAAAAGACATTTTTAAGGATTACAATTAAGTTTAAAACAAATGTGAAAAAAGCATCGCCTCTTGATGATTCAAGGATTCGGCATTTATCATTGGTTAACTTAGTATAAACATTATTTAATAATATTTCTTGAAAGCACACTTATGTCTATAAAAATATTGTAGTTCCTTTCATAGTTGCACAAAATTTATTGAGTTATATGACACATAATTCAGACTTATTTAACACCGAATAATTGAGGTATTTAGTCAGAATATGCATTCTCACGTCGATTATCTCGGCAAATCTGATATAGAAATAGCAGGAAGCCTTAGACAATGGTAATCTGCATCTGAACAACAGTCTTGGGGGCATCCATCATCCGCATTCTTTCAACAATGTAGATTTGAAGACACGCCTTTAAGACCGTGACCTCTAAACAAAAAATAAAATAAAATAGAATCACCACAAGATGTGGTGTAAGGCTTCCTTTAAGAATTGTCGGTACTGCGAATTTATACAAGTACTCCATCGCTTCTTTATTATTTAGCATTGACGTGGTTAAAAATCAATGCACTTAAGCGGATGTAATTAATTTTTATATACAATAAATTCAATGTTAATTAATACACCAATCTTCCTACGCGTACAGTTTAGATGTAACTGTTATACAATTCTTTTTTTCATATCAAATGATAGTGAAATCAACGCGTTCCATATGAATAATATTAATGTGAAACAAGTTGATAATGTCTTAACATGAATACCAATTTATCGATGTCACTAGGCGGCAAATAAATTGACGACTACCAGGTTTTTAAATCGTAAAAATCACCGCCCACTTTTGCACGGATTATGTCGAAAGCCGACTTCGCCTAGACGAGGTTCGAGACCAAGACATTGACCTGCACAGGAAATGTATAAACAATACTTTGTATAGTAGTCTAAAATAATATCAGACATTAAAAATATAATCTATAATGTATGTAATTATAAATATTAAAAAATATAAATAAATACTGAGGAGTGCTGCACTATCATCACGGCGACTTGGGATCCCCCGTAATGCTGTAGTGGTACTAATGTACTAACGCAGTATGATGTATGTAGTAATATTATATGTCGCCTGCTCCAGCGTATAATATCGTAAGTGCAAAAAAAAAATCTGTGTGCTCTTAAGTCTTTATGGAACGGAGCCACATATTGTATGAATATGAAACGTCAAAAAAATGTTGATTTTCAATCATTATTTAACCTATTAAGTGGGACTTTTTCGAAATAGTAAAATAGTCTTATTTGACCGGCAACTAATGTAGATTCATCTATTATCTATAACACATTTCATGTCTCTGTCAATAGAAGGTATTTAATCGTAAATTGTTATATTTTATAAATAATATTCAGTACCGAGTGACACGTGACAGGCAGTGTTACCAGATTGAATATGTGGCTCAGTTCCATAAAGACTTAAGAGCACAAAGATTTTTTTTGCACTTACGATATTATACGCTGGAGCAGGCGATGTCTTTATATGTAAAATAAAATAAAATATAGAATTGCCATTTAATTACTCATCAGCAATGACTTGTTCAATGCAAGCTTTCGAAGATTAGAACGGGCTTTTAATAAATAAGTAAATATTTATTTAATTAAATTTTTATTTCCTATGAAGTAAAATTAACAATTGTAAATAGAGGAAATAATGGTACATACTGTAAACACGTAGAAAAATATTTTTTTGAAGGTAAAGAAGGTTTTTAAAAATTAAAATTATTAAAAAATGCAAAAAAAATCTTATTCCGTGAACGTATTGTTCAAATTTACAATTGTTTAATTGGTTATTGTGATTGGCATATATTTATGCTTATTTCCTGGTTCATAAAAACGGAATATTGTTAACGATATATTTATTTCTAATTAACTGAACTCATTTTGCATATTTTTAATTGAATTAAAAGCTAATTTATATATTGTGTAATTTAAGGTCGATGTCTTTAATGAACAGTAATTTTCGTTCGTTTATTATATTAATTCTGTTGAGTAAAATACATGGGGTTTGAACTACTTTATTACATACACCGAATTGAAGTGTATTAAATTGAAATAATACAGAAAACGTTCAAAATAATTCATTATAACATAAAACTGTTGCGGGAATTGAACCCGTGTCTTCGGCCAAGAAAGAAGAAACAAGCTAACGAGGCAATTCACTTCTCAGGATTAGTTCTCATTTAACACACATTAATTATTATTTTTTTGTTTAACACAAGAACAGGCCATTATCAAAAACGACTTAAGAACATTTTTTATGAAGTGGTTTTTATTGATAATTCATATTATTCAGAAAGTTGTACATTAATATCATAAAAACCGGCTCAAAACTATTTAAAAATCGATTTGAATATTAACCTTATTATGAAAATCGACTCTTTTGTTCGTAATGTTAGTGTTAAAGTAAAAAATAATTTTAGTGGTTAAGAGTCGTCTTTGATACTGGGGATCTCACATATTTATTAATTTTTCGTATTTCAGCACATTTTTCATGCTTAATTTTAATAATTTAAATTGAAAAGATACAATTATTACGGATGAAATGATAATCCATTATACTAAAATTGTTACTGATTGTTTGCAACCAAGTATGCTGAATCGTATCAATTTGCATCGACAAATTGAGTTGCGATTATGCTGACGATTAATTTTTTGCATCGATATCATATCCGCGATAGTCTTTTATCTGTAGAGCTAATCTCTTGTTTAATATAAGGAAATGCTGCAAATAATATATAAGCGTGTGAAACAGGCAAAAGAGTGATGATGATTGATAGTAATATCCGATAATGATGCGATAGTGTATAAGAAAACCAGCCATTTCGATTCTCACCACCGACTACTATTCATAAAATCAATTCTAATCGTTCCACACGAACAAGAAATACATCATGCAAGCTTTTATATGCCCCTGAATAAATTAAATGTAATTTAAACACATAAACTTTGATAGCGTATGATTGACAGTTGAATTTTTAATAAATATAGCAAAAGTAATAGCGTGTTTTATATGCAAAATACATATCGGTCTAGTTATTATTTTACCAATTTAATAACAATTTTATACACATTTTACAATTTAATTTTATATTCATGTTGTTGATATGTATAAGGAAATTTAACAATTCAATGTGTTGACAAAGGTTTATTTAATCCACTCTTTATTAATTTATTTATATACGGGTTTTTTTTAAACATATTAACGTTTTAATTATTATTATAATTAACACATTAACGTGGTTATTCATTTTCTGTCAGTTATCATTACTATTACTAGTTACACAGATCAACGACTTAATAATCGCCTCAGCATTTCCAGGAAATTAGAGTCAATCTGAATCTAGGCGATTTTATTAATATTTTTCCCGTTCTCCCAGTCATTATCATCGATCAAATTATTATTTTATGAGTTGGGCAGGATTTGAATCCATACAGTATTTGTAGCCATGCGCTTTATCCTTTGAGCTATTTATTACCACGGTGTTTTGTGATATTTGTTATATGATATATGTCATATATATGATAGAGATTTATCTTATTGATTTTTTATGGTTTACAAAAGATGTAAAACATTGAAAACTCATACGATAAATTCCATAGTCAAATTATATTATGGATAATATGCACTCGGTTCGAATTCACATTCCAGTCAAGCCGATCTATTTTAGAGCGATCTGAGTTTTATTTGACTAGTTGTAAAATATAAATCCGATAGATCACAAAATGCATTGATTTTGTATTGAATATAAGACCACAGTTTATGAAAGTAGTTAAATACGAGTTCCAGTATCCATATAACCGTGTCGATATTGATGGAATGTGGTTTGGAACAATGGCGGTAGGAAGGAAGGAAGGAAGGGTGAAACAGGACGTGGAGGAAGCAACAACAGCGCATTTCCTGCCCTTTCAATATCCTTTCTCATTGTACTTGTCGCCACTATACTTTCATTGCTTTTTAATTGAGTTTTTGTTTTATGCTATGGATTTTTTTATTTCCATTCCATCGAGCAGATGTGCAGTTTAAAATATTTGGCAATAAATAATCATAATGGAAAATGTCAGAGCTGTATCTAAAATAAAGTAGTCCAAGTCAAAAAAATGCCATCAGTATTGACTACTTTTATGCAGTAGGAAACGAAAATTTTATTATATTAACCCCTTGCCGCATATCATATCGAGCCAAAAACATAATATATATTACAATTTATTTATTTAATTTGATTTTTAGACAGTAACTTCTTATGAATATTTACATTTTTTTACCTATAACTAACATGAGAATTTTCATAACATTTTTATGTGACATGAGAGATACATAATATTAAATAATAAAAATGATGGGGGAAAATAAATAAAACCCATTTACATATACGAGGATTAGTAGGCCAAAAAAATTCTAAACGCATTTCAAATATTTTTCTTTAGACTGAAAATTGTACAAAATTGCAAATTTTAATGGCTCTCAAAAAATGCAGTCTAGCTGTAACAAAATAAATATATTTCGCCTACTTTAGAAGCTTTCTTATCTAAAAGCACCAAATTTACAACAAAAATATTATTTGTTGAGTAATAATACGTATAAATGAGCCTATTTAATAGTTTTTAGTTCGTTTAAAGCTATTTAACATAATTATATTTGAAGTATACAGGGTGGACTTATAATAAGTAATATTTTTTAAGGGGTGGTAAGGTATCGCAAAAAGAAGCGAAAAAAATATTAAATATTTAAAAAAATATATCAATAATATTAATTACGTATAACTGACACAATACACACGTCAGTCACTAATGAACACTTCTCCACCAACTTTTACCGAATAGATCGCACAATGTATTATCACATGTATTTCATAATTATTAATTAGGATTGCTCTAATTAAACTTTATTATTAGTCGTGTTTCAGTTAAGCTTTTCATGTATTCCCCTGTCGGTAGATATTTCCATGTTAAGTTGAACTCGATCTCGTTACCTTGTACAGATGACGTACAAGCTTTCCGTTTTGTATGGACAACTTGCCTAATGATCATATTAATGTTTGACTTGTAGTACTACCTACGATATACTAAAGTTAAATTTAATGTTTTATATAATCTCACGTTCACACTGGCATTTTAAATTTTTTATATAAACAACAGGAGCATTAGACAACATTATTATTATCTGTGTTGTATGTCAACATAGCCAGCTAAAGCCGGTGTAATGTAAATTTATTTACTAACAAGAAATGCCGCAGTTTGCCTTTTTTGTGTAGTGTGCATGCATGTTTATTTTAACATTGTAGTGCGAGATTCCGAGCTCAACTATTACTTTTGATAAACTACTGGAGGAAACTCATCTCCAATTAATAAACTCTTTGCAATATATTGACCGATTAAACTGTATTTTTTTAGTTCATTTGACATTTTTCATCATATTTGCATATTTTGTTTTATGTTCGTTAAATGTCGCCAGTCCAACCGGTGTACGATGCTGATTCGATTAGTCTTGTATGTATATGAGGATAATTTTATAAAGTTTACAAAAAGTGCACTTTGCTCGGTGTCTTTTATACATAACTCTGTGGCAATTTATTCAAGATAGACTAAATAAAGTGAAGAGTTGCTATAAATATGTATTAGTTTATGATAATATTATTATCAAATATTGATTTGTCGTAATAATAAATGTCGGTCTTTTGATCCCTTATTATTATCAATGAACTGATCGAGGTGTTTTCGTGTATAATATTTCATAACGAATTTTTGCGTACGTGCCCAGAATCGCAAAGCTATTTGATGCCTAGTACCAGATTCTCTGTGTTGACAATTTATCAACGACCTGCTCAGAATATTTATATCAACATATAATCTCGTTATTTTTTTAACCACGAAAACAACCTATTTATTCGCCACAGATACCGAGACAGAAAGCCTTAATTTAGATATTATAAATCCTGCATATTTTCAATTGAAAATCCAGTATTTGTTCTTTCGTATTCATCCACTTCAATTCGTGATTTACGAATTATTCAAGTATTCTCAAGCTGTGATTTTTAACGGTGTATACTGAAAATTGTTTTATATAATGCCAGAGTTCGATATGGAGTGGTGGAATTATTTTTGATATTTTTTCCTCTCAAGAGGGAGGGACTCTTGAACGATGTCGAAACTCCCGAAGCTTTCTCACGGGGATTTGGTATTTACCAAACACATTCTGTTCTTGAAACGTGTGAGTGTGTTTTTTTTTCTCCATCGTTTAGTATCCAATTGTCACCGTTTCCAGATAATGTTGTTACAGTGTGTCGTCTCCAGCATATCAAGTGTCAAAACCTATTTAACTATTCTATTTTCACAGAATATCTCTATTGGCACTGTACACTTTCATTTCGGGAAACAGGAAAATGAATAAATAGACTTTCGATTTGATATAATTCTATCGCTTTTAAAAGTCAATATGTTTCCCGCTACCTGTGCGTATACTATAATTTTTTTACAAAACAATCTCTAGGGCGACCAGAGATTTGAGCGAGGCAAAAACAAGCAACCAACAATATAGAAAAGCAACTATATTTCTGACTTTCCGGTGTACTTTTACGACGACGTACGCATAGGAAACTCAACATTTACAGGTAGAACTGACTGGTAAAACTGTAGGTGTATGACCGGCTTTAGGGATAGTGATTTCGGTCTTTTGTACCTCTATCGAATTAGAGTTTGATCGGGGCTTATATATATTATAGGTGTTTATTTATGGAATAATATTCTGCAATATGCATTTTAATCGTGGTGTGCTTATATCGAGGGTTTACTGCCAAAATTCATATTTCATAGTTTTGAGATAATGGCGAATTAGTCAAAAAAAAGTCTTAATGGAACTATAAATTTATGGTATATATTTGAATAATTTACAATGTGGTATAAGTCAATGACTTCTTTTATCTTTCCAAATATAACACAATTATATAAAATACCTCTGTTTCAACTATAAGAACTAACTAACAGAAACTAAAAATGTAAAATTGACTTAGTTCAATTTTTTTCTCTCGAAATATCGATGATACGACTAAGTGCGTTTTGGCAGTAGATAATGTAATAAAAATGCATCCCTAACTCGAGATCGTCAAAATATGACTTAGTGCATTTTAGCAGTATACCCTCGATATGTATTTCAAAATATGTAGGTATATAGAAGTAGCATTATGCTGTGTGCTGATTTGTCAAAAGTCAATATCTGTTTTCAACAAACTAGTTTCTCACTGAACAATTCAAATTCACCACAGTTGCTGCCACACAAATTTCAACACAGTAAATTTCACGTGCCCACGATTAAATATTAACATAACGTCCATTACTAACCTAATGAATATTTAGGATTGAAAACCATTGCTTTGCATTCGCACAAGGCTGGACCAAAAATGTGATATTTAGAATTGAAAATAAAAGAGAGGAGTAGTTTATATGTCATCAAGTGAAGTTGGAGAGAGACTCGTGACGAAGAACGAGGCCGTCACATTCCCAGGACCTCAGACATGGCATTTTAATGTCCTCCCAACACGGAAACTTATTATCAAAGAAGGTTTCAATCCTGGTGCACGCTCTTCAACCACATCTACTACAATGCTCATGTCCACAATCATTAATGGTCTGGAAATATACCCTTTTGAATAATATTTCTCAATAACTATTTTAGGGTAGTTCGATAACCGCTCCAACTTTGTTTTTAGTGTCCTTGGGTTATCTTTTTATGCCTTTAACTTATTATACTTATTAATTACTAATTAATTATTAATTACTTATTAATTACATTAGTACACTTACAATAACATAGTTTCGGTAATGCTAATTGGATAGGGTTGTATAAACAATCTATACAGGGTGGAATATTTTAGGCGGTGGTAGAGTATCGCAAATATAAGCAAAATTATACAATTTCTTTATTAGATATAATTTACATACAATGTTTGGATACATTATGATTAAACGTTACAATATTAAGTTTATAGACTAAGTGTTTTGATTATATTAATTCGGAGTGCAATCAATTGGATATTAGAATAAATAATAAGTCACATATAATTATAAAACCCACAAATATAAGCGAAAAAAAATAATTTAAAATATTAATTCCGTATTTAACAGATACACACGCGATGGTTACTATTCACCTAATAGAAACAGCTGATACCAAGATGGTTGACCAAACTCGGTTCCAAAAGCACTATTAATATTTATTTATTTTTTTCACTTATTCTTGCGATATCCTACCACTCCTAAAATATTCTCAGTTAATTCAAGTCCATCCTGTGTAAAAAGAATCCTCGATATAATTCCTTTTCAACATCGTTATGTCGAGTTTCCAATGTACTTTAAATTAGTGTTTGTAAAAATGTCAAGTCTACCCTATAGAGGATTATAATAATTATTACCCTATAGAGGATTATAATAATTATTACCCTATAGAGGATTATAATAATAATTTATTCTTTTAACATTTAAGTACTGCAGTCGTGCTAATAAACAAATGTGAAACTGTTGATTTGATTAACCTCGCAAATTTTGATGCATAATAAATCAACAAATTTAATTACTAATCAATTCTATCAATGTTTGCTGAATTTAGTGTATAATAATAATAATTATTAATTATTTTTAGGTGGTTATTTTTTATGATTTTTAATTAATTAAAGGTACAAAGAATAATTATAAAATACACCTCTCGGTCGTTTCAGATTTATATGGAAAGGTTGTTTTGATGTCATCTCTCGTTGCTACAATTTGGGATAATCGACCGTTTAGTCGACTTCCACAATGACGCTGTATCTTTTGTCTAAAGCCGTATTTTTATTTTTTTAAATATAGCGGCCCTTTGAGTCCTTGAGGATCGCGTGACCGTGATGCGTGTTAAAGGAACTATCTTCAGTTGTGACTGCCTTTCTAGAGTCATCCTGTCATGTCTGTCGTGACAACTCTGTGTGGTCTTAGTCATCAAATTACAGTGGATTTAATACGAAATCATCATAAAATTAGCCTTCGACCGATCGGCGAAAGTCAGAGAAAACCATATACTTTTACTCAACGGTATTCTCCTTGATATTCAATACCAAAGTGGGTTATTTCGCGCAATAAATTTGCTTCGCATTTTATGTGATTATGTAATATTTTTTCTACCTTGAAATTACAATAATTTAAATAATGTATATTCGGTGTCAAGTAAAAGTTTATATAAACATTTTCACCACAGAAAGCCTAGAAAATCACGTACGCAAGGTAATTTGAACGTGCGGTTCCACGGCGCCTGTCTCTATTCAACTTTTACTAAACTATCCAAAACGAAATTTCGTGTTCGCAATATTTTTGATAATATTATTGTATTAATGGATATTTACAACCGCAAATTTTCATATTTTTTTTTTCAATATGTTCCATTCTCTTTGTTATATCGTTGCAGAATTCAATATGTTTCCAACCGATTCAATTGAAATACTTTTAGTTGCAAAAATTACCAATCGTCAAAGGCTGCCAGTTAAACCAGCACAGGGAAATCGTATTTTTCCCTAATTGCGTTTTGTTGTCAAAGGTTTCGGACAACGACTGTCGTTATAGAATTTTCCAATATCTCATCCAAAGTTCAATAAATATTTCGAATAAAATTTCCCTAAGAAATTGTTGCATACTTTATAAATATACAAACACTTTGTAATTGTTATAAATGGAAAAATGTTTTTCATCTCGCAAAAAACCTAAATTAAATAATAAAAAAATTCTGTTCGTAATATCCCTATCCTTCATGAATTTTAATCGGTGAAAGATAAATTACACCGAGCTTGTATTTATGGCCATCTTTATAATTAAGCCGGGTTGTCATTACTTTAAAATGTAAAAAGCTTTGGATAATGAACCGTTCATTTATTTCGCGTATTTGTTAATTCAACGTTTTTACACAAATACAAGGACAAAGTTTTCAGATGGGTTAAAAGGGAGTGCCTAGTTGTGTCATAATAATTCGAACACAAACTTGTTTCTTTTTCGTATTTAACCCAACTAAATTTACAACAATGACCTCCCTTACACTCCTTTAACTCGCCATTGCCTTCTCTCGAAAGTTTCACACTTTAAAATGATCCATTTACCATTTTCTCGAGCGGGGAAAATGGTATCATTAATGCTCGACGAAGTGACTAAGTCGCCCGGGCGCTCTATATACATTTTAAAAACTTTTATAATTCATGTCAAATTGTAAACGATATTATAAACTCATCCAATGAATTATTGTCTGGCATATATGATTTCTAATTATCAGTTCTGCCTTTAAGGTCATGTCTATTTGTGAAGATTTATTCTTCAGCTTGCCAGCGACTAGACATATTATCACAACCATCGTTTATATTCCACATGGTATGGAATAAAGTAAATAATAGTATGGATATACATTATATTAGTTGAACGCAATTTGTTGCCCGGGGCTGGTAAGCCTTTCCATTTGTTCCACGAGCTGATGAAAAATAACGCACCGTTCATGTCTAATTATTTTTAAAGACTACGCCTACCAAAAATCACGTAAATAATAATAAATGTACCCAATTCTAAATGTTAATTAAAATAAACATTACCATTCTTTCTTAATATCCACAACCATTAATAAAATTATTTTACATGCGTAAAGAATTTGTGTACTGATAGTATATATGTATATTATAATTTAACAGTGAATATGAAAAATGAATCCTGACTTTACCTTCACTAAACTAATTATTTACCTAACCTAGATTATTGTAAATGAAACGAATAAGTAATATGATTTGGACAATTGGGGATTCTCTTATTTAATTAATGAAAAATACCATATAATTGGCTTTATTGCAAGTATCACTTGATAAACATACCATTTTTATTTGTACACAGAGTACAAAACTCGTTGCTCCGAAGATTTTCATATCGAAAAAGCGTAACGGGATTTTTTTTGTTTATTTATAAAAATACCGAAGCTTAAAAATATCCACATACCCATTACAATGACATCTACTCTAGAGTCTTCGGAGCATAGATATAAACATAAGATATCGCATGAGTGACTAAATAGGTGTTTAGTTCAAGTGGATCAAGTAGCCAAAAACATGAATTACCTGGCAAACATTATACTGTAAACATTTTTCGTAATATCGTTATATTTCATAGTAAAATGTGTAAATGCATTGTTACTACATGTCATATGGACTCAAACATAGATCTAGGCTCAGTTTTTACCCCTGAGTACTTTTTTAAGATGTTGAAACTATTATTTCGTTTTAATCGCTAAAGTATTTTCACAGCCACACTCAGTAACGTGTTGAGTGAGGGAGACACACTTATGCCTTTATCGAATAGGAGAGAAGAGTGCAACAATACACGGGATAAACAAAATTACACGAATTATTTATATGCAATGCGATATGTAATGTTTATATTTATGCTTCAGAGCAACGAGTTGAATACTCATATGTACAAATAAAAATTCTATGTTACATTTGGTTTATAATAATTGGTGTAGTGTAGGTTATGGTCAGGATTCATATGAGAAGCCTTTTTTATAATCATCGTTGAAAATGTATAAAATTTAAAAATACTCTTATTATGTTAGATGAATTGTTTGATATGTATAATATATTTATTAATGAAAATATATGATATAATGTAGTGTTAGTTGTAATAGGCCAGCGGGGCCAAGCATCGCCCGAACCGTTAGTTGACTGCGTGAACTAAAAACTGTGCTCTGCGACAACAAGTCTTCTCCGTCAATGTGCTGATGAGGCTTTATGTACATATTTAACACTCACATAATATAACCTAACATCAACACTGTTATAGCCTTTCATATCTGGGTCAAACTTCTGTCGAAAAGCATCCTATTCATTTTTCCCAGTCTCGCTTAAAAAATATTATACACAAATAAAGTATCGTATATGGGTGATCGTTAAATATTGACTTTTATCCAATATTCATATATTTATAACCCTGTATAAATTATTAAACCTGGATTGGTCTGTGATCTTTTACTTAATGATCGCCTATTTAATGAACTTCGTTTTTTCACTATGCTTCTGATGTTTTAATAGATTGGATATAACTACCAATATAACCTTAATTAATTAAACAAGTATACGTAGTTTAAAATATATAGCTATGACAATCAAAAGCACGCACATAAAAATATATTTATTTATTTATATAGGTCCTGAGGGGCTTTTTTAAGATTTTTAACAAATTTTGTTTGTTTTATTTACACACAGCAACGTGTTAATTCATTGTCTTAATAAATGTCAAATAAGAAATCAGAGTTAACCTGAATCAAAATAATCTATTGGGATTTTACTATTATTATTACCGATATTACAGTCGTAATACCGATCAAATATGTTTTTTATTTGAGCGGGATATGAACCCATAACTACAGTTTTTGTTGTCTTATCCCCTGATCTATAACGCTGGTATTTAAGTTATTTATAAAAAAAAAATCGTCATAAATATAGTATGTGGAATTATTGATCAAAAACAGCATTAAATTAAATTTATTGTTTAATTAAAATTTATAAAAATGAAAAATTCTACCTATTTATTTTCTTAGTCCTGAAATCAGTTTGTTTAATGAGAATGTTTATTAGATTTTTTTATTTGGATATTTGTATTGGAAAAAAAGAAAGATGTTTGTTTTTTTAAAGCTTTAAGAATAATTGAATACTGGAAATATAAATATATTGTTTACCTTCCAACGGCAATATATTAAATTATCAAAATCAGATTAAACAATAACTGAAAGCATGAAATCCCTTTAAACAAGTAGGTAGTATTATTATTAAAATTTAATATTTGCGATAAGTTAATTGTTAACTGTACATATAATATGAAAGTTTACAGCTGCGAGACTAATTCAATTTACATAATATTATCTAATATGGTCGCAATTTCATATATGGTTCCACATACCCTCTATTAACCTTCCGTTACATTAATAGTGCGATTATTAACCCTACATATTGTAATTTCAGGAATTGTATTAATTTATCATCACCCAAATAATCATATGGAGCGTATATTAAATACAGTCTATTCCATTATGAAACATTATTAGGTGTAGAATCCATTGATCGTGTATTTAATTTAATATAATAATAAGAAGTTTATTTTCACATGGATGGTAATAATTTGAAAACAATAATATTTATGTGTATATGTTTTGAATATAATGCTTCATGATTTTTTCAATTTTATATACGCGAGGGGATTTTTGAAAGGGTTTTTACAAACTTGGTTTTTAGACACAACAAAGTGTTAATTCATTATCTGTCGGTGATCTTAACTATTTCTAGTTACATAGGTCACCGACTTAATAATAAGTATTTACCTTACAATCCATAAAATCAGAGTAAAGCTGGATCAATCAGGATTTTATTAATATTATTTCTAATATTCCAGTCGTAGTAACCGATCAAATTTTTATTTTATTTAAGCGGTGTTTGAACCCATTACCACAGAATTTGTAGATCTATTACGCTGGTATTTTTGTTATTCATTAAGTCGATTATATTTTATTAAAATTTCGTGTTATGGTTTATTTTAAATTTATCGCTTATCTTTCTGGGTTTTAATATTGTACACATATTCAAATTAGCGAAACAGATATCTCGGAGTTTTTAGTGTTATAATTTGTTTATGAAGTGTTCAAATAAATAGATTTGCGATAATGTAAGGCTTATAGATTTGCTAATAAAGGCTTATAGATTTGCTAATATAGATTTGATAAGGCTTATAGATTTGCGATTAATTAAGGCTGTTTTTTTAAATATTTAAAATATGTTCTTCATTAAAGCATTCTATTGCATGTGTATTAAAGACATTATATTGGTTGTCTCGTATATTGAAATTAAGTGTTGGCATCGGTCACAGTAAAACAAAGTATCCGCAGTACTAAATAATAGATAGCAAGACGGCTTCATAAGATCTTTGCGGTGTTTTGATTTAGTAAGCACAGGTATGCAATTGAGCCGTTTACAATATGTATAAATCACTAACTAGTATACAATAATATATTTGTATTGTAATGAAGGTTATTACGCAAGTGGCTATGGACCACTTCGGGGTCATGAACCCTCTCCGGTTTTGTTTATTCACGCCACGTACAACTATGCCGTCCACCTGGTTTTAATACAATCCATATATAAGGCATTATTCACATTATTTGGAAAGTAAATTGTTGGCTCAGTACCTATACACGGAAAAATTGCCCTCGAACTAGTCAATATTGTTGGCGTGTAGAATCCCCGTGGGGAGCGACTTGGAAGAAGCCTTCGTTGCAACAAATATTAATCATCTCGTAAGGCTATCGTATTTTACTATGTTTTTGTAAATTTTTTATACCGTCTGTCCCCAGAAGAAAGATAAAAAAATTATATATCTATATATCTTTATCCCAAATAGGGGCGTGTAAGTTGAACCAGTGTGTCTTCTTCTTATTTTGCACGTTAAAATTTCAAAGGCTCTTCGAAGATTTCGTATGTTTAAAAAAATATCTTAGAAATAGGAAGATAGATCTTCTGTAAGATACCAAATATTTTTCGTGACCCCACTTGAATAATTACTGGCTTAGGTCATGTCATTTTTGTTTATTTATGTTAATTTAATTAAAAACACCGTAACGCAACACAAAATTTCAATGTGGTCTAAACTTAAAGAAAAATCCATGTGAATTGATTTAATTTCGATCAGGTTAGGAAACTAACTACTTCAACTTGCTATTGAATATATTAAAAAAAGCTTTATGAATTATAAAAAAAATTCAAATAGTTAAAGCATAAAATAAATATTATTAACGCGTATGTTAAAATATAATCAATGAATTTTGTAATTTGTCAATCAAATTTATAGATATATGAAAGTATCGTCATGTAGGTGTAATAAATAAAAATATGATGTTTTATCGTACACGGTGTTATACAATAATGTATAAAATATCGATTTGGTATGTAAAATGCGTGTCATTTGTGAGTTTCTATGGTCTGACATGAACGGAACATAATTCGATACAATTTTGAGATTGTTTTATTACCTATAATGGGTGCGCCAATCAGACACACCGAACCAAATATCATTCGGATTATATTGTGTGAAAGTTAGAATTATTATTTTTATTACCCCTTTCAGTATTACAATATGTTATTTGTTTGTTTGCAGGTGGTAGAAGAGCACAGACTAGCGATGTTATGAAGGAGCCAGGATTACTTGACGAAGTGGTGAGTCTTGAATAAATAAATAAATTATATTAAAAAACTGAATGCAAAATAGAGTTTACAAAAAGTATTACTCATTAATATATATATTTATACACAAATTAAACTTAGTGTAATACTGGGCTATATACATATAATAGGTCCATTTTACTTGATACACGGGTTTGGCGTCTTCGCGGTTATTGCTGTAAACGTCTCATATGAAGTCTATTTAAATTGTATCATTGTATAAGCCACAGCACGCAATATCTTGTGGTCATAAATACCTCAATAATATTTCAAATATTTTGTCTGAAAACGGTACTTCGGAATAATTTGATATCCGTGATCTTAAAACCAATGAAAAAACAATAACTTCAGCTTAATCTGCATACTTAGTATAATTATCACTCGTTTGACGTAGTGTTTTTTTAAGTTTTATATTATTATTAAATACACGTTCCTTCGTTTAAGTTCCAATAAAAAGAGAATAAACATCTCGGACAGTAAAGACGAGGAATAAAGATAAAATAAAAAGCAGATAACACACAATATTGCGTCACGTTTGTAGGAGGCGTGATAAAATGAAAGGTGCTAAGGAATTTGGATACTCTTAACTTAACAGGCTTATAAAAAATATGTTTGAAAAGCCGATCTAAAACACAATATTTCAGAATTTCCACTTAAATAATGTCTGTTGTATTATTATGTATTTTATTTTAGTCGAAATGTTATTGTGACTTGGCCAGACTGTTTAATGTTGCTCATTTCAGAAAGGACCATCGTGATATTACATATTTGGAGTATGTAGTCCTGGTTTTATGATTGTACCCTTCAAGTACACTTCTCTTTAATTTTTCTGTTAGTTCTCAATAAAATGAAATCACTTATTTTAATACTTCAAATACACATAGTTAACCATTGTCCATAAAAGCGCGATTGGTATTGCTATTGCTATAAATCACATTGCACATGTGAAAGGCTTATATGAGAGAAATACCTATTTATACTGGTGTAATTGAAAGTATAAAGATAGTATATGGGAAGTTTTTCAGGTAGCGTCCATGTATATTTTGAAAAATTGTAACACATAATATTAATTATGATAACTGATAAGAGAAAAAATAGTGAATTCTTAGTCTATGTACAAAATTGAGCGAAAATTTGTTGGGGAAAAATAGCGAATCACTGTGTGGTGATCGTAAGTAATGATAGGAATATTGATTTCTCATAAAATAGTATATTTATAAGAATATCTAATAATCTATAGTGTAACAGCCCTGACCCGTGTTAAATGATGGTGATACAGAAGTCGGTTTTCATGCATCAAGGCACCTTTCTCCTTCTTAAGAGCTCCGATAAAAGAACGACTTTTTAACGACTCTAATTGAACGGCTTCGAAATGCGATCAAGTAAATACGAGAACTTCGATTACAACTAATGGAATTTACTCGATCATAATTGAAATCGGCTACCGTAAATAATATCCATTAATTTACTTTTAGATTAGCGCCGCTTAACTTCGACGTGTAGTTTCATTGTAAATCCCACACATTGTTTATTATTTAATGCGGTTTATTTGCATGGGGGATTAATTCGATTGGGATATATTCACGCTCGTGTGGGAACTGATTCATTTATGTGTGTAGTTAAAATCAACTATATTGTGTAATATGAGTAAATGTCACGTTGAATGTGTTTGTTGTTCAATACTAAATAGAAAATATGTATTGTGCAATGAATGCGTGCAATTGAGAATAATTGTAAGAAGTTGTTTCTTACGTAGGAATTTTAACCATCCACATAATAATAAAGTTATTCATCGTACATAGTTGTTTTAGGACAAAGTTTATTTATAAAGATATTATATCCATATTTTCATACGCCCCAAGGGAATTTGTAGGTTTTTACAAATTATGCGTTTTTGGGCAAAACAACTGTTTATTCAAAGTGTCCGTGATCTTAACTATTACTAGTTACACAGGTCACCGACTTAAAAATCGCCTCAGTATTTAACTTACAATCCAGGAAATCAGAGTAAACCTGGATCAAGACGATCGATTAGGAGATTATTAATATTATTCCCCTTTGTCGTAGTAACTAATAATTTTTTTACTTATCAATGGTTCAGGGGATTTATCCCCTGAACCATTACGCTGGTAATTATATCTAATTATTTATTTTTATAATGTATTAAAAAATATAAGAAAAAATAGTTCTTATTAAAATCATTAATACTGAATGTGTTCATAAAATGGAAGCCAAATCTTTATATTTGCACCAAAATATTGGAAAAAATATTTATTTTCTTCTCTACTTGTAAACTGTAAAGTTGTAGATACATATTTGTGTTAATTACCCATCTATATTATTTAAATTAATTTACACTTTACTTTTATTTTCTGTGTTCTCTATTTTGCATTATTTTATGCAATGCTGGTCCAAAAGCTTCGTGAAGAATTCTGTCATGTATATTTTAAAAACACACCCTTCCGTTTCGCATTAGGAAGATATTTAGCATTTTTAGAGTTCTCTTGATAATATTTACCGGTGACATTTCTAAGGCGCTAAGCTGAAATATTATGAGACGCCTTCTTGGAAAAAAATATACGCTTTAAAACTCACCCCCTGAATGAAAATAATATGAAAGTGGTGGATATTAACGACTACTGTCTTAGTGGCTTGCCGCCTATTATCTTTCGTCGGGTAATAAGCCAGATCTTTGTCAGATTTGCCAGCCATACTGAAGGGCCTGGATTAAAGTGTTGCTCCTTTGCTGCTGCTGTCTTTTCAATTTAATCAAAAGCCAAATTAATCAAGTGAGATTGAACAAAATTAAAACAATTCAAGTCGCCCCGGAGACACAGTTTGACTTCAATTTGCGAAAAACTTAAATAGGCTTTTATGTATTTATTTGCGACGTTAATTTATATACATTCTTCATAACATATTTTAAAATAATTGTTTTGGAGTTTATGAATATTTCATATAATATTAATACAGTTATTAAGGAATAGCGCATATATTGCAGGACGCGCGTGCTTTCTATATTAGGGGATGGTATTAAAAGGACATCAAGCCACACGATAAGGGCTCTTCGCAAACCATACACACCTGCTACATTTACTTATACTAATTAACGCTTATCGTGTATTTTTTACTCATAACATTAAATTAAAAAGTCAATTTTACCAGCGACACCTATCCAACCTTTTAGTGATGTTTCAGAATAAATTATGATCATAAACCAAACCTATCCACCCTCATTAACGATTTATAAATTAATACAAAGAAACTTAATAATTTATTTTAGTTATATAATACACCATATATTTCTATATTCACCATAAGGTTTTTCAATATGAAGGTGTAATCCGACCTTACCTAACCGTTTACGTGCCTCTTTGAATAAAACGTATCGGATGTCTAGTATTTGATGAAATTGATAAAAATAGACGTGTTCATAATGTAACCAATATTCATCACGTTTATAAAGGATGTTTTTTGATTTGCATACTTTACTTTATAATAACACATCTGTCACAAGTATCACGCAAAACGTGAGTGATTTGTGTCTCAAAATTAACACCCCTGAATATAATATACAACTAAATTGCCTACATTTCAAAAAAATAATCTTGTGAAAAAATACGAGCTATATCAATCAGTTGGAATATTGATTTTGTGACATTTTAATAAATATGTATATACTATGATCTAGTTTGTACAAAATATCTTTTTCCAATGCTTGATTACTTATCTTAAATCTATTTTTAATTACATTAGAGCATTGTGTCGTTATTAAACTGAAATCATCACAATTGTCCCACGGTATATTTAATAGTATGAATTATACAATTGATAATACAATAGTTCTTAGGAATTAGACTTAGGTGTGCAGAGTATATATGTAAATCTTTTGCCTATAACATGAGAATTTTATAAAATATTTGGTATAAAAAAAGTATGGGGGAATAATAAAAAACCCATTTAAAAATACATGGCACAACTAAACAATTTTTCAATATAAAAGGATTTTGTAATTTTTTCGGAAAGGGACAACTGCGAAACGAAAAAAAATATATGGAATTAAACGAAATGTAATGTTTTGACCTTTTTTATACAAAATACTCTTTTTCTATCTAGATTTTTTTTACTTTATCTAAAGTAAAATTTTTTTTTGACTAACTTAACTTAATACCGTCAATTTTTGATGTGAGTAGTATGACTGATCGATCATTTGAATCACATTTTTAAACTATATTTATATAAGAATTTTTAAATAATATTTTATGTAAAAATATATTATTTCGGGAGTACAAATTTAACATAAAATTCATATTATCCGAAGTCGAACCCAACCACTTTTCCAGTATGGCGTGCATAGTAATAGAAATCACCCTTCGGCGCAATCGGGAACACAGTAGCCCGGATTTTAAAGCAATTATTGTAATTGGCACACATATTTGTGCTAAACACGCAACGCTGTGATGATAATGATGATTGTGATGATATCGTAATGTGGGCATTTTGTCTGCATCCACTTTGGAAACGAGCCAGCCTGGACCTTGCTTGGTGAGCTTGTTCCTTTGCAGCCAAATGGGACTATCTATGCGGATGTTTTTTTTTACTTCTATAAAACCCAAGTGTCTATATCAGCAATCGTAAATGCGGAAAGCCTTGTGCGAATTATACTATATCAAATTAATGCTGGTTTTAATAATTATAAAATGTCACACGAGGCGCGTCCAGTTGAGCGAAAATATTCGGGTCGATTAATAAAGTTCACGGCACGTTAAATGAATGTTTGTTTCATAATTTTTAAAATGTGCACACTGTGCCACATTTTGTGTGCTTTTTACTCTCGAATATTCCCAACAACAAGGTAAAAAACAAAAACATGAACAATTTAAAATTACAACATCATAATATTATATTCACATTTAAATAAATGAACTAATGCACCACGAAAATTATAATTTTAGCATTATTTGCAAGTTCCTCTCGGAATAATAATGAGCGATTCTATTTTTAACACGACGCAATTCTCTTTTCCAAGAAAATTGTAGTTATTCATAGTATATTATATTAACTTGACTTACCTATAACATTGTAGTAAGTAATTGGCGACTGTTGTAATGCATAAATATAAATGTTCACGTGTGGCATGTAATTTTATTATTTAAAAATGATCTGAATGTATGTAATAGCAGAAGCATCCATAACCACAAAGATGCACATATCTCTTGTGGTTAGACAACCTTGTGGTATTGCTATTCCAACAATCGGACCAGCTCATAGTAAAACTTGTAATGACATCTCAATCTTTCGGTTTTATATTTCAAAATTATTTCATCCAAAACACAACGAATTATTAAATTATACTGAAACAGATAATATCACATGCAGAAATAACCCAGTGTGACATAGTTTAATGGTGCCTAAGAGGAGCGACCGTTCACGCGTAGCTCTAAATATCTTATGTGACGTTTTTATCTTGTTTCATGTTTTTTTTATGAAACGTTGGCTGGAGCTGGTGAGACTATTTCAGTTAGCCATTTCAAGTCGCGGCAAGTGGCCGGTCACCTGCCACTTGCAGATGTTATAGTTGAAACTTTGAACACCACTCATTACTACTTCTTTGATCGATACGTTAGACGAGGGTTCAAACAAATCAATCATTCAGACACTTGTTTTTGTCATGTGTGTGCTTTACTTGTGAAATCAGACACCGCAGGAAACGCCCCTTTATAATAATGGAGTATTACGACGATCTGCCATCACTCTCGTCCAACGATGATGATGACTCCACTTTCGAGAGGAAGGCTGTCCATCCTGAACGATACGCCCATATCATGAAACTGGTCACCAATGATGAAGACAGCAACGTAGTCACAATATGCTCGGTGCAGGAGTATTATAGAAGATCTGGTACTTTCAGTAGTGACGGAGGAAATATTGACGATTATGTGGTTTCATTTCCGGAAGATGAAAGTGATCTGTGCTCTGACAATATAAGGAACAGTATATATTCGGTCAAAAGTGAAATATACTCGATGATAGACAGAAAAATCGCAGATACAATCTCAGAATTGAATCAAAGTCTTTTGGAGCTTAACAATATTGACAACAAACATCGAGAGGACACTTTCGGTAGTGCCAGATTTAAGTTTTGCTTTGAAATGTACCAATCTGACGAAGAGCAGTGTCGAATATTTACTCTCAATACTAGTCGAGCAGCGTCATTGCAGAGAGATCTCAAATGGTCTGGCTATAAAAAGGTATGTCATCAAAATAAACAACATTTTATTTTATATTACGGATATATTCGATTGTCATTTTTGCCAATAGCGTTTGAGAAAAAAAATGGAAAAGCGAAAGTATAGAATTATATTATTTTGTTTGTGACAGAAAAAAGCTAAAATCTCATGTTGAAAGTGTTTGTGCCCGATGAAAGTAACTTGTATATAAATAAACCTACATATGTATATACACACAATGTTGATATTTTGCAAAGTGCCTGCCGTTTTACTTCTTTGATTTTGGTAACGAGCTCTCGTCACGAAAGTTTTCAGCCAAATCGACGATGTCTTTTGTGAATTCTCCTACGGCAAAACTTCAGCTTCAGAATATGCCGTTGTGTCTACACTACATACATTTTTATAGAATATCCTACTGAAATTCAAACAGATTTGTGCGAAAGTGCGCCACATACATATGTGAAAAGTTTTTCTGTTCCACCGTGACTTATATTTGTTGAATATCTGACTAATGCAAGAGTACATGTAGAAATATTCAAATTATATATGAAATGAATTACAGGTGAAATAATATTCTTTTACACAATCATATATGTATATTATGCATGTGCTAAAAACAGCTGACTTTGATTTGTACGGCCGCATAGTGTCTGTGGTTTTAATAACACACTAACCAACGCGATATTATTATCAAAACAACATAAATATGTATGTGCTTGAACATCATGAAAACTCTTCTAATTACCAATGTTAAATTTTGTAATACTTTCAGGCATTGTTTGTTTTTTTCATCTTCAAACAGAACCTCCATTTTCCGATACATGGGGTGCTTGGGTTACAAATGTCAACAGTTTTCCTCCCCTTTGACAGGCCATTACCTGACATCTATACGATATTTCAGCTCGTCTACAACCTTTTTTTCAGATTCAAGGTACGAATTGCCCGATCGTGCATGAAAACGAAACGACGGCTTTATATGAATGGTGTAAACACAAGTATTAAATTTTTTGATTCAAAATATACTTCCTCACTGGCACGATTAACATAAATTATCAAATGAGGATGCACTACCAAATATTATTTAAATTCAGAAAATTCTTCTTACTGATTCTTAATATCTGTGAAACTTCAAGATGTTGTATTTACTTTCGTATGTATAAAGCCTTAGTCATTAATTTGAAATCTCACACGTGTCGAGACATATTTGTATTCATATTCTGGATATTTGTTGATTCACGTACCAAGTACGAAATAACAGATTCAGGTTGTTTATTACTAAATATATGAAGCTGGATAACACCTGTACACCCTTAGGTACTTTATTGTCTCTTTCCGCAGATTTCGGTCTCTCACTTTGCGATTGAATCTTTTGCCTCGGGCTTTTCAGTTTCTTTGTTCACTAGTCAAAAGGAAAATTTCGTACGCGTTACACATACACTTCAGATTTTTTGCCTCTTTTGAATTACCAAAATACATACAATTTGTATGTATTCATAATCTTCAATGTTTTTTTGTATATACCTCAACCAAAATGTTATTTGAGACAAAATGTGATTTTACGCTAATTTAAAATCTGTCACGTCAACTACAACATGTGGTTCGAGATTGATTTTTGTATAAATTTTTCCACAATGCATGTCTCATTATCTCTAGAATAATAATCTATTTATTTTCATAACTTTTAGAAAGATCTTTTGTGAAACTGCAGCTTCATATCGTAAACGAGTCGACTTCATTGGCACTTTGTGAGACTTTTCGCGTTCGGGACAAAATTAAAATCCACCGGCGAGATTGGAAAACTTTTTTTAGTGAAAGAGACTTCATAGATTAATTCAATCAAGCTTTCTTACCCCTCAAAGTATGGGTTCTTCTCTAACACATTTATTAGGTGACAAATACTGATTGAACAATATTTACTCATAATAAAGTTTTATAGCGTCCAAACTAAATTATTTTTACTCTTGGCTTTATGCCCGCTGATGTAATATTTGTATTTTTTTTAAGATTCCCGCAACAAATAATTACAATTATCTTTGTTTTGTTGATGTTTCTTATTCTAAAAATATTTTCCATTAAAGCAATATAAAGGAGAAATTATTTTATTTATCAAAGTATTATTACTGAGGATCTCATTACTAAACCAAAGGCTCTCAAAATATTTTGGGACCTGTTATTGGTTCCATAATAATTAATTGCTTCCACCTCCCCTCTAAAAATTTTCAGCACCCAGCAGACGTCAACAATATCAATAATTTATAACAGTATTATAATATATATTATTACTTTTTAGGTGATCCGATTATAAAGATTGTTATTTCTGTGAAGCGTTAGCAAAATTACAGTTCATTATCTCGATCTTAAGGGAATAATTTAGTCAAATTACCAAGTATAATTCAGGTAGTAGGTATATGTTTAAACAATTCAGCCTCATCCAAGCCTTCAGTAATTTTATATGTTCTATTTTCGTCTGAAGGGTTTGTTTTATTATATCTAGTATATTTCGTTAGAAAACTAGGTCGTTATTGATATTGTAAATATACACGATATCCTAAAAATCCATAGATGCGAGAACTGGAGATGTGCTATTTGTAAATGTGGCACTCAACATTCATTTATTCAGAGTCCGAATGACGTTTCGACATCCCGATTTTCATTGGTCATACATTCATTCATGATTTTTCTTTTTACAAATCTGCTCTCACTCTCTTCTTTTTCATATATGTATATACTGTCGTTGTTATTCATTTCGACGACATAACAATTGCCCACTGAAAACGTTTTGCCCACTGTTAACGGCTCCACTGAACAACGGGTGCTTCCATCTACAAAAAGAACAATAAGATGGCTCTTTTTTATCAAAGACGATACTTTCTTAGGGAAAGTGTTTTTTTCAATATGTTTTTGGTACATTTCTTAAAAAAAAGATGATGAAAACATTAAAGAAACGAAATTCTTTGATAGAAAAAGGTCCATATACAAACAGGCGAGGAAGTAATACACGACTTCAGTATTTTACATCGCAGCTTTGAGCTTAATTAAAAATGTGTTTTCTTTAGAAATGATTATTATGTTTGTTTTATATTTAAAAATCATTGTAAAAAATGTGCGTTTTATGTTATATTTTTTTCATCCACAATAAACAATATAAATATTTTTAGAACCTAATATTGAAACAACTAAATGATAACAATAATTATTTCAAATATTAGTACATATGATTTACAATATTTTTATTTTTCATAAAAAAATTAAAGCATCAGTCGAAAAGAATCGCGGTAGACTGTATATAAATAATTTCATTTTAGTATAAAAAAATGTACTGTGTAGTCATCTTTGCATAATAACAATGTCATTGATGCGATAAATTGATATTTGAAGTGGGCTGAAAATCCTCTTCTGCCCTTAACAATGGCTTATTTATTTACATCATTCTTATATTCATGAAAACCACCTGGTGTCTTATTTTAATACGATTCTAAGGTCGATCGCCAAATAGATTGGAAAAAATTTAAATTTAAATCGAACTCGTCCCTGCGCCTGCAAAGCCTTTTAACTCAAATTTGTTTGCATTCTAATTTGAACATTAGCCCATGTACAAGTGTATTTAAATGAGGCTTGCGATAAATCCCAAGTGAGCTTGTGATGTTTATCTCAAAATGTGCTGAAAATGTGTGATATTATAATCGTATTATAACTATGAATTTTTCATCGCGTTTCGGAGAATAGTTTTGCATAATGTATTTTCCACCGTCTTGGCACATTTTATATTATCGGAGATTTAATCATTTTTATTCCAGAGCCTGAAATCTATTTTTTGGTGATTTAATTTAAGCTAATTAAACGTCTTATAAATAGTTTAATTGTATTAATCATTTAAATGCCAGTATCACAGTATGAAGTAGACATCTTTGTGTTAAGTGCAGGTTCAAACTATAGAAGATCAGAATCCCGTAGTTAAATGTACTCATCCTCACAAGAGGATACTCCTTATTAAATTAACTTAGTAGAACTACTTTGAGATATAATAGTAGACGGAGGAAAGGACCTCTTACTTTGACCGCTGTTTGTCATATTACAAATATAAATTGGTCACAGAAATCTCTGATATGATAAATCTATTAAGGAATAAATATTTTAATTGAATAATTTTATTGGCAGAATTGATATTTGTAAATTTAAATGAATTGTTTTAAGAAAATGTATTTATATTGTTTTATGCATTTATTGAGTGCTGAGTAAATTTTCTGTTTTGTTTTACTCTATATTATTATTATCTATTTATAATAAATTATAATAAATTTATCCATTATCCATTTATAATAAAAATATTTTTTATTTGTTTCAGGTATGTACTTCAAATTCAATCAAGTTATACATTTTAACCGTAAAGTATTTATTTTTAACAAATTAATAAATAACACTTCGTTTATATAAAAGAAGCTTATTCTCTGATATGTTTTATTATATAATACTGTATACATAACATTTCGTAGAATATCAATACTATTTTTAATGTCTCTAGAATTGTGCCATTGGGTTACTCAGAAATATTTTGCGTTAGTTTATCGTGTATTTTTTTTACTTATCAATCAGATGATACAAATAGATTTTTTTTCGTATTTAGCAGAGCTCTAAAATCAATAGATTTTTTTCTTGTGCCTTGTTTTAAAATAAAAATGATATTTTATTGTTGGTACTCGATTTCTTTGAATGTAATATTAGGGCACATCTGTCAAGAATCTTCGATGAAGCTTGATTCAGTTCAGAAGTCCGCTCGTCGCAAGGAAGTTTCACTTCTTCGAAAGTACGCAAATTTCTGTTCAAACTTCGACACTGACGATGCGGAATAATGGGCTTAGATGCTTTTGTCCATAGTCTTTCCAAAGATAAAACATCCATTCTGTTTGTGTTGTCTTCTTTAGCAACAACAATAACACGGTACTTGAGAAGATGCTGGATTGACACTGCCATTTTATATATTTCAATGAGTTTTCTTCACACATGTATAGAAATTCTAAATATTATATAAGAAAATACAGAAGATGGCAGATATAGATTTCAGTAATAGTTCAATCAAATTAGGAATAGAAGCTGTAAACCGAGATAATTACAAAAGCCATGGATAACTTATGAACTCAACATGCGATTTTATTAGATATTTTAAACGATTTTTAGAATTTATGTAAATATACAGCTTCTAGACTCTCATCAGGAGGTTTGCCCCTTATTTTACCTTAAATAACTGAAGAATAACTTAATTATTTTATAAAAAGGATATGAATATTCTTTTATACCCACTATAGGTTTAATTTGAATCTCGTTATTTGTATTGATTTGTTAAAAATTGTTTATATTTAATTTGCTGAAGATGTGTGTTAGAGTAAATCTCGGCCTGTTATTTGCATTGATTTATTAAAAATTGTATAAATTTGATTAAATTCGAGCAGAATTCTTGAAAAATATTATGTTAAAATACCGCTGGTATTTAGGATTTATTAAATGTGAATGTGAATCCGGATTTTTTTTAAATCCATAACACAAAATTCCAAACTAAACATTGAAGGGTGAAGACGTTTATGAGTCATATATTATTTAAAAGAATTTATTTGAAATTATAAAAATCCTGTACTGCTTTGATATATAAGACGACTGTTTTAAAAATGTTTTGTTTATAAAGTACGCAATTGTGCAGTGGTTTGTTACCGTAGGAAGGAACTTGATCTATTGTCACGCACTATGATCACGAATCACGATACGCTGCGCTCTCAGTATATCACATCATTACAGCTCAGATCATTGACCTTTGTTATTTAAATAATAAAAGAGGATTGTCTGCCTGCTAAGCGAAACATTAGAGGAAATTATCCACAATCGATTCAGTCAATTGAAAAAATAATGACTTTACACAACGACCGTACACAATCAATCGATTTGGAATTAAATTACTCGCGGACAATAGCAAAATATCATACTTGATATGACGAATATATGAATCAAGTCATTCAATTTTTAACCTTCATAGCATTCACATTGAAATCAGACTAATTTCTGTAATATGGGATACAGTAAAACCTCTTATTACGAGCATAATTCCCCTTTCGTTATTTGAGACAAATTTTTACATAAAAAATATGAATTTATTCTTATGTTATTATTATTTACATAAATTAACATCCCTTCTCATGAATATATTGTTTAAGAACGTAACAGCGGAATGCAATTTCTATTTGGAAAAAAATCCAAATTTGTTCATATCATTTGCGATAAATGTTTTATTATTTTTTAAAAAAAAACTGTTATCTAAAATTTATTATCGCATTATTCTTTAGGTTTTCGATTGTTAGGATATTTACTTACTCATATGTAGATGTGCCGATGTCAAACGAATATTATAGTATTCTATTCTAATTTCTTATGAATATACTCATATGAAAAAATATTGACGTTATTATGATTAATCGAAAATCTATCACACCTGTGTTTATATCGCTTCATTGCCCTCAATGGAGAAGAAAGATAGAACAATATACAGAAAATGGCACATCTCTTATCATCATCTTACTACATTAGATTAAAAAATATTTTGTTTTTATTAAATGAATCCAAAAGAACCATTTTAATTATCAGCAATTATGATTTGTTTTCATTTAGCAAAATAAATTTCACATTATGATTTTACACCCTACCAAATATTTAATTACTCTCCAAGGCTAACGGTATAATATAATATTTATTTAATTTTGTATCAGGTAGGGTTGTAATTACGGTTGTGGTAGGTATTAAG
Source organism: Agraylea sexmaculata (assembly GCA_022606485.1). Classification (NCBI taxonomy): domain Eukaryota; kingdom Metazoa; phylum Arthropoda; class Insecta; order Trichoptera; family Hydroptilidae; genus Agraylea; species Agraylea sexmaculata. The sequence goes on along the minus strand of JAGTTH010006036.1, from coordinate 12,027 downwards.
GTTGGGGTATTCGTCTTGTGAATGGAACTCTTGACGTGTCTTGTGACAAATTGATCGGCCTTCTACAAAGAGTATCGGCTACACTAAACCTCAACGGTGTATATTACACTAATAAAAGGTGTTTAGAATATATCGATAACGTACCATCATTATTTTATTAAATAAAATTGTAATTTCCTATATTACTAGATTTTTTAAATATAATATTTATATATTGCCAGCTTGAAATATTCCATTTGTATCATCCTGTATGATGTGAAATATTTGTTCGGTGTATATTGTGGTCAAATAATAAAGGAGGTTCCTTTGATGACCACCGCTAATCGACTAAAAATAACCTACAAGGATTCAACCATTGGATGCATTTAAAAAAATTATATTCAAGTACCCTTTTGTATAAAATATATCTAATTATGAATATTATACATTCAAAAGTTTGATACAATTAGTATACTCATAGTATTATTTCAGTTTGTCTACCCGACATTTATAAATCTATGTTGGAATTGCATTGCATTTATGAACTTTAAAACCAACTAATTTTAAAGCATGTTGCCTCGCTGGTAATAAAGTTTCCGTAAAAACTCCGTAATTTAGATGTATTAGTCTCAACTGTGACACTGTTTTAAATTCAGATTTATTTTTTATGAATGTAAACAGCATAAAGTCTTTATTTAAAAATGCTATATTTATATTTATTAAAATTTTATATGAAATTCAAACACTGCATCTTATCGAACTAGTTTTGCGGGAACCATTTTTTCTAAAATATATAGAAACATCAAATAATCCTTTTCTCACTAAATTTCCTGTCTCACGAATATTATTTGGTTAGTTTGATTTTCTCAATAATATGTCAAAATTAATGAATTTAATTGACATTTAAATGATTTCCAGTTAAAATGTAATAATAAAATTTATGGATTTCCCTCAATTATTTTAAAAAAATATGGTGAAAGACAATAAACGTATTTCGATTTTATCACATATATATATATATATATATATATATATATATATATATATATATATATATATATATATATATATATATAATGCTAAGGAATTTTACAGGAATTTTACAGGAACGTTAACAATAGTAGGAAAACGTTCAAACCTAGACTAAACTTTAATAGGAATAGCAAAGGCGAACTTCTCTGCGATCAGGAAAGCGTTTTAAATAGATGGTCGGAGTACTTTAGCGACCTATTAAATGATAAGAATAGCGATAAGGTAGCCAATAAGAACGCTAGTCTGTACCAACACGCCGCGCAACCACAAATACCACCACCCACCTACGAAGAGGTGTGCCACGCCATCAGAGGACTGAAGAGAGGAAAAGCCCCCGGGATAGACGAGATCTCCAGCGAACTCATAGCATACGGCGGGGATGCTCTATGGGCGCTATTACATAGTTTAATAGTATCTTTATGGGAAGGCGAAACGCTACCGAAGGATTGGGCAAGTTCGATAATTTGCCCACTCCTCAAAAAAGGTGACGTTAGCGTGTGCAGTAACTATAGAGGGATATCCCTACTATCAGTTATGTACAAGATATTCGCCAAGGTTTTAAAAAATAGGCTAGCAGAATACGCGGAGGAATGCTTGGGAGACTACCAAGCCGGATTTAGACCAGGGCGTTCAACAATGAACCAAATATTTACAATTAGGCAAATATTAGAGAAGTGTAATGGGGCCGACGTGGAGACTCATCACTTGTTCGTAGATTTTAGGCAGGCATTCGACACAATCGATAGGGATATTATTTACAGCACGATGAGAGAGTTTGGGTTTCCCGAAAAACTCATAAGTCTCTCAAAAATGACGCTGACAGACACCAAAAACTACGTACGGATAAATGGTGTACTGTCAGAGTCTTTCATCACCAGAGCAGACGTTAAACAGGGGGACGTGATATCCCCCCTGTTATTTTCATTAGTTTTAGAAAAGGTTATGCGTCTTGCAGGTTGTAGCAATAAGTCTAATATCTTCTATAAGTCTTTTCAGGTACTCGCTTTCGCAGACGACGTAAATATTATCGCTAGAACTAAGAACGTGTTAATTGATAAGGTTAGAGCAATAAGGGATGCCGCTAAAATAGTAGGATTAGTCATAAACGTAGATAAAAGTCAGTATATGCATGTGACATCAAACTCGGAATTGGTAGCACATCGTAGCCTGAACATAGACAATGACCACTTTCAGCAGGTTGACTCTTTTGTATATTTGGGAGCAGTGGTCACTAAGGAGGCTGGAAATAACCAGGACATAAACTCTCGCCTGCAAAGTGCTAATAGGGCGTATTTCGGCTTAGTACGCTTGCTCAGATCAAGATATCTAAGTAGAAATACCAAGGTAGAATTATACAAGATGCTAATTAGGCCAGTACTAACCTACGGTGCAGAAACATGGGTTATTACCAAAACTGAAGAGGATAGGCTACTTAGGTTCGAGCGGAAGATTCTTAGGAGGATCTTGGGTCCTGTTCAGGAGGCACCGGGACTATTTAGAATTAGACGGAACGATGAGATTTACTCATTATATAAGAGCGTGAACGTATTGCAGTTCATTAGGGCTTTAACATTAGGTTGGGCCGGACACGTGGAAAGAGCAGGAGGATAGTATCGGAAATACTATCCAGCAAGCCTGTGGGTAAGAGAAGGCAGGGTAGACCTAGGCTAAGGTGGGCGGACGAGTTCTATAAGGTAGTTAGGAGTTTAGGAATTAATAACTGGAGGAGCGCGGCCTCCAATAGAAATAAGTGGAAGATGCTGGTGCGGGAAGCCTTGGTTCATCACTGAACTGGAGTGCTTATGATGATGATGATGATATATATATATAGAAAAATAGGTTTTCGTGTTGCCATTTAAATATTTCAAAATTAATTAACTGTCAAATATAAGGGCGCCTTTTAAAAAGAGATATATTTTTATAGTAACACAATACATAAGTATCAATTTTAATTTTGGTTATTTTTATTTGGATAATTATCACTCTCTCAATATTATAATTTTTTTATTGTACAGATGATAGATTCGTAATCCAGTGTGTTCCGCATGAAATATGTACATCACACATTTTTTCGTATTAAGCAAAAAAATTGCTACGTTCTACTAGAGTATATTTTTCATTTAAAACAATGTTTCTGCATAGGAATGTGGTAATGTGAGGATATGCCAGTGGTTCATTTGAAAAGTTGTGAAGCTTTGAATAGATAGAAGGAGGCTTCAGACAATTCTCGTCATACAGCCAGTTCAAAAGTTGGACTGTGGCACAAGAGACACCCCTTTGTGGCTGAAACGCCTTTTGATAAATCAAAAGACCTTCGCCAACACAACTAAATAGATGAAACTTCTCATAACAGCCACTATATCTTGTAAAAACCAAAATATTCACCGACCATTATTAATATAGTGGAATGCATTTACTGTAGATGGTCATCGTAGTCCGAAGGTTGAATGTACTAGTGTTATTTAGTATACTCCCTACACTAATATATAATGAGACAGGGGTTGGTGTACCTAACACAAAGGAAGCCTTAATCATCAACACCCAGCTACCACAACGATTTGGATTTTACACTATTCAACCTAAAAGGGAATTTTAAACATTCAATTATCATCATTATATTATGTGCCTTTAAAAGGCTTTCACCATTACACTAAATGAACATAATCTTTCATACATTTAAACACGATATTCTAAATAACAATTATGGGTACAATTTTAATGAGATTTTAATGTGTTTTAATTAATGATTAAATTAAATATTTATTACCCTGACCACTTACTACTATAAAGCCAAAGCCACTCCAGCTCTACATTTAAATACCGAAATACATATATAATCATTATATTGTAATGACTGACTAATGTTATTTTATATATAATAATATACTGTACTACCAGATTTATACAGATTATCATAAAGTATAATAAATTGTTGTTGATAATTGATTAAAAAAATTTTAGGTAGCGTGTTGCGAAAATAATTTTTCTAATATGTGTAGAAAAAACATCCTCCTCTTAAAAACCTCAATACTATTACTACGCTTGAAATTCGTTCTACAAATATACAGTAATAAGTAATATTTGAACGATAGTAATACATTAATTTAAATGGGTTCTGATAGTAATTTACTATACGCTTTATTCATTGTCCCGTAAAAGAAACAATTTGATCGATTGTAGGTTAATGTTGTATATAATTATTTATGAAATTATTATGAAAAAAGACAAGGAGAAAAATATTGGCTAGTTCAGTCGGAGGGTGAAACAAAATACAGGTAAACAACGTTTCAAAACGATCAAAATATAATGGACAATAATCTTTAACATTTTTTTGGAATTAGTATATCTCGCCTTAATCGTGGATTTCGTGTAGCATTGTCTTATAGAAGAATAGCTTTTTTTAGAAGACACCAATTAATTTTTTTTTTTGAAAACATCAACCTGCGTAAAACGTTTGCCTCTAGTTTTAATTTAATATATATAATTGTCTAAGGTGTGTGTATGTTATATGTACAATTCCCTCAACCGTCAGTGTTACCAGAGGGAATAATAATATTTATAAAATTACTTTACTGCAATACATATCTAAAATCATATGATAATAATATTTAATTAATTTCCAAATAATATCAGAGATATTTAATGACAATTCTCTAAAAAACAGTATTTATTGGGAGACTCGCTTTTTAAATATTGTGATGAGTGTTGTCATCATTATACACCGTATTAAATTATTTTACTTATAATATTTACTTTGCATGTAAAAATAAACAACTTTTACCGTCCTATTAAAAAACCAAGTAGAACATTAAAAAATTGAAAATTTCAAAAATTACCCTAGTTTATTAATAAACGAAGAAATCTGTGAGTGAAGCCTTGCGAATTATTAAACTGGAATCTCCATACATGTGTAGCCAGAAGATTGTGTTAAATGTGAGGTGTTAATTTAAGTAAGGCCATTGAGAATATAAAGAGCTTTTTGCCGAGGGTCAAAGAGAATGAGACGGGCTATTGTTGTAAACAATACGTTGACATGTCAGTTGTCGCATGTAAGGTCACTAGTTGAAGATAAATAGTCGTAGTTTCATCGTCGGTTATAGCTCACGTTGAATAATCCAGGCTCCTCTATCCGGATAATGGTCCACATCCGATGCAAAGGGAAGGCTTTGACTTTCAAATACTCTTGTCTGAACGAAAGCCTAAGCTATCAGCTCACTCTCGTGTTCGACAACAATCATTTTTCCACTACGCAAATGACAGACCTCTCCTTTTTACCACAATAAAGATCTCTTTCATATTATACAAAAGGGATTCCAGCCCCCGATATTTATATCACATCCGCTCTTCTATATTTTGCGTCCTACAGCCAGATTGTCTTCTATTTCAATTTTCGATAAGTCTTTTGAAATGCTTACGAGGGGTTAAATAAGACACGTATACAAATCATTTTTCAAAAAGAAATCCTTTCACATTATAAGCAAGGTTGTATAGATGCTCGGTGGGCATACAACAACTAAACTGTTCTATTAAATTACTCTGTTATAGTTAACTAGAACTAAGGCATTTGCTTCAGCCGTGAATAAGTCTACCCCAAACAAAATTAAACACCTTTACATTAAGCTTAACTATAGCTCGACAACATAACATTGTAACATAATTGACTCACACGAATCTGGCTAATATTATTTATTTCGAAGTGATTAGAGTTTTGTCTGTGAAAAATATATTTCTTTATATTATAAATTATCAGACAGACTAGGAATTCATTTTTTTATTAATATTTAGTTATTAAGGAAAATCAATCATATTATACACGTATCTTTATGAATTACCTGTTTTTTATTGTTTGGATTATATTAAATATGATGCAAATGATATAGGCGTGTAGTATGCAAATCTCAATTATTATCACGTTGTGGAACAGTTAGTAAAGCATTTCAAGCCTGTTGCGTGTTTCAGAGATATCGTGTCAATGTGACACATAGGGATGGGATACATTATACATTTATTAGTGAAATGAGGTATATAAATAGTAGTTAAATATTATTCTAGTCAGCAAATTTTTCTTTAAACTTTCACGCAGCGAATTCGAGAAACGAGCCACATTTCTGCCGTGTCACTCGTTTTAAAAGGATTACATGTAAAATATTAAACTTGTGTGTATTCATGCCCATTTTTTATAGAATAAAAATTGTGATAATAAAATGGAAAACGATGTCAATATTTAAAGCCTACTTAGTATGAGACAGCTTTCTTTGAGTATTTTCGGCAGCTTCTTATTATTCTACATCAAATTATCATTATTGAAAATTCGCCCCCGAAAGTCATCTTCCTTGTAATTTTCGTCAACTTTTATTCGATACGGTAACTGTCTAAAAGGAACCATAACATTTTCAATCTTGCTTAGTCACGTCCATTTTCTTATTCAGTCTTCAGACTATTAATTATAGCGGGACACTCAAAGGCTTCTTGCGTCTTCGTAGCAAACGTTTCGCATTAGAGGAAAATGTTCAAGTCGTTCCTTTACTACTTGCGTCACTTTTTAATCGCAAAATATAATATAAATATTTATATAATATTTGTCTTTTAAATGTGCATAAATGTTTCTTTGGAAAATATATATAAAAGTCTATGCGTAGCTGTTTATAATGAGGGAATCAAAGGTCGACAGAATATTCTACTTGCTACAGTACGACATTATTTTATTCATACTATATAATTATTAAATGAGACGGATATTCAGAATATATCAATTACTAATTGTGGATACAAAAAAAATATTTTTCGTGTGTTCAATGATGGTTATTGATTTTTATATAAGCAGAACTCTCTTATGCTTTGTTTTTGTACAAAATATATTAGTCAATCAATCAGTTATTTAGTTTTAAGCATAATACTTTGAAATTGTATTTGTTAATGTAGAGTCTATGCTTGTTATTGGTTATTAATCTTCATATCTGTAAATGGGTTTTTTATTTTTTTCCCATACGTTTTAAGTATCCCTTATGTCTCATAAAAATGTTATTCCCATGTTAGTCATAAGTAAAAAGATTAATTTATTCTGTACACCTAAGTCTAATTCATAAGTTGTTTTATATTATATGAAGAACGTAAAATTCAAATTAAATAAAGAAATTGTAATATAAATGTATTGGTGAGACTTTAAAAGGAACGGCGACTTGTTTACCGGGTTTTTGTCGATTTCCGTGCAGCTTCTAGTAAAACGACATCAGATGGGTATGGAAGATTCACCCCATTTCTCTGGCCACCCATCCTGAAACCACCCCTTGAAACATATTCGTGGCATACATAGCAAACCGATAAGCCAGGATCGACACCAAGTTCCATTACCTCGGTGTCAGCGACGAGAGAAAAATGACTCCTCTAGCCTCCGGCAACCCTTCAAAATTCTTTATCACCTGACATGACGCGTATTGAATCCCGCACAGATATAATCTTGTATCAATCATATAATGACATTTTACATTTTTATTTTAAATAGTACATGATTGTCGTGTTTCTACTTTTAAAGCTTTAATTGGATGTTAGGTTTAAATATGATTGTGCCGCCTTTTGGCCCAGTGGTTAGTGTGACTAAGACTCTTGACTTCGATCGAAGATTTGAAGGACTCATTGCTGTGGGGTGGTCTGAGAAACCATATCTACAGTATATTCTCATTATTGTTTATAAAAATAATACTACTCATCGTTTTTTATTTTATAATTCATACAAGCTTATGGGTCCATTAGCTACCTAACTCGCAAGTGAAATGTCAGCAAGTGTTGTATTTCTGTGCAAATACTAATTGACTGCACAAACATGGACTTAAAACTCTCGAGTTAAGTAGCTCAATCTTTGAAGAAACTGACCCAATGTAAAATATCATAAATATATAAGTATATATATATAAATATTTATAATTGTTTCATATAAATAATTTCCAGGTTTCTTGATATTAATTTACTTACTACTATGCATTTGAATCTTTTACAAATCAAAATAATATACATTTTGCATTTACTAAAAATTGTCTCGAGTCAAGTTTACAAACGGCAATTATTAAACTGGGCAAAGCCTATCTTATACTTATCTTATTAAGCTGTTATGTTTATTGAATATCCGCAATAAATATATTATATGTAAACTAATTTATATAAAAAATAACCCAAAAATAAAAGTTTTTATAATTATTCTTAAATTAATTAATCCTCTATTCTCGACAAAATAATGAACGAGAAAGTTGGCGACTTGACAAGATTTATAATCATTTGCTCGCAACATAAATTCAGTAATTTCGGGCATTCTGTGAGTTGTTAAAAGAATTATCAGATCGCAAGCATTTAACAAAAGTTCGAGATGTAACGACAAGTCTTGGAGATGTTCGAGGGGGAGTATTGAAGTGATAAAATATACTGTGGGTGTTTGTAAGAAGTTGTGCTGAAAGTTGTGTTGTCGACAGTCAATTAAAAGGTCGCCTGAGGGTTAGTTGAAGGCACCAGGTTACCGGGTCGACACTACAAGGTACATACTTCATTCCTTTCGTCCAGACTACGGATATATCCAACACCTTCTACGCCCACTCAACTTCACAAAGACTCTTCACTATATTACTATAATACTATTACCATTCTCTATATTAAATAATTACTATTTTATACTCTCTTTGTTTAACTTCTGAATATTGAATTTAATTGAAATATACAAATTCATTGTGGTTGCAAACACACATTATTGATAAAAGAATGTTAATTAAATTATTTGTTGTTATGTGTGTTTAATTAATTATGTATACACATTCGGCAACGAAACATTATAATTTGTATAAATTTGACTGCCTTTTTTAATAAAATTAAACCAATTTATAAAAAAATTAATTATATTCTTTATGAATATTCTACAAATGAAAATTGTTTGTATATTCAATTATCATTAATTGTGTTTAATATTTTATCCGCTGAATAATAGCCCAAGGGATAAGGCGCATATCTATAAATACTGTAGTCATTGGTTCAAATAATAATTTAAAAAAAGTGGGAGATTATTAATAAAATCCCTATAGGTCGTCTCGATCCAGATTTACTTTTTATTTCCTGGATTGTATGGTGAATACTGATGATCTAATTCAGTCTAAAAGATCCTCCTCGTATAACTAATAATTAAATTGATTCGATAAAATTTTATTTTATTTAACAGGTTTCGCGTTTTAAAAACTGACGAAGTGTAAAATAATTTGGTTTCACGTTTTAAATCCCCCACATTTAAGTTAAAATTACTTCTACTCTGTTTGATCTCAAAAAGAAACCTCACATTTTACACTGTATGATTTATTCGAAATTGCACAAAAAGTGTTTTTGTTTATTTTTAAATTTGAACATTTTAATTGGTGTAATATATAGGCAGTGTGTAGTATAATATTGTGTAGAGAAGTGGAAAGCAGAGATATCCACTTTAATTAGTAAGCGACACGTACTTTGAAGAGATGCTCGGTGTTTTCAGGGTTTTCATACTATTCTAGTTTTACTGCATTGCACTGATGCAGTTTTCACACTCTACCTAATAATTATTAATACCTCGCAAAGGATACCACCTTCAAAGATTTTCTCCGACAAACCTAATTGGAATTAAACTAGACCGGCTTCCGCAAATGGTATTTAAAATTTAGTTCAATTCGCTCGTGCACTATAATTTTGAATATTCAATTAATAAAACGAGTCTTAGCCACATACATAGACTACATAATCTTAATTAATCATTACTGTAAAAACATACATTAATATACAAGATGGACTTGAACTAACTGCTCATATTTGAGGGGTTGGCAGGGTATCGCAAAAATAAGTGAAAAAATATTGCTTAATTTCTACAGTAGTTAACAAACACGCGACATTTACTATTAAAAACTTAAATAGCTGATCTTAGGATGATGGCCCAATCTTGATTCCAAAAGCACTATTAATATTTTTTATTATTAAAATAAATCCACTCTGTATATGTATTTAAAATAATATAATATGAATATTTAGTCTAAAAGGGGAGGTATTGTAGAATCTAGTATCTGAATTAAGTGTTGTATTGATCCTTCTTCTATTATAAATAGAACATTCTTGATATTAGTGGTGGGTTTTTAATAATTAATCAAATTTATATATTTTGTATATAAAAATTGAACAGAATGTTTTAAAAGTGAGACATAATTTATCTCTGCCTTGACAACAGTGACCTATGTCAAATTGCAAAGACATTCAAACAAATATGTCAGCAGAGTGTCATAGTGTTGAATAAATGTGATGTTTACAAGTAAGGTTGCTATTTTAATTAATTACCTTCAAGTATTTATACATTCTCAAGTCATTGTCTTACTTTAGAATATATTTTTATTTTTCAAAATTACTCGGGACAATAATAAGTGCATTCATTGTGAAGGTCCACATTTATTATGTCTGTTAGAATTTGAATAATAAGTATAGTGTGTTCGGTGATAATGCGATTATGTTGAGATTTAAATACATTTATGCGGAGCGCGTCACTCCTTTGGGATATTTGTGACGGGTTATGTGGTCTACAATGTGATCATTATGTCTTTTAATATATCTACCTAGGCTTTTATCTAATATGAATAATCATTATCATATGCTGCATTCAGGTGTCATATTCAAAATGAAGCCATATCTCACAATTGTCAATGTTTATTCATATGGTGTGGGCATTAACTATTAATTATGTCAGAATAAAACTAAACTAGAGATAAGTTATTACCAGATTCAGGCAAATTAGGCTTGGGATATATTTTGTAATAAAATGTGTGATTATACTATCTTAATTTTTATCTCAACTTCGGAGTATAATATGTTAAATTCAAGGACAACATATCTCTGAACTAAGAATTAATATTGTAGAATAACTTATTTTAATTAATACGTTTTTTGGTTAGCTGAGGTAAATCCCACAAATGTCTGATTATAGATCCCACAGGGAATTAATATCTATTTATATAAATTTGTCCATCTTGTATTATATTTGGCTGGGTTGTTAATTATGATATTATCTCATCTAGTAGAAAAATCACAGACGTATATAATTTCAAAATCCTTCATTTGTATAAAAAATTAGGTTATACGAATATAAATTACCGAATATACCCACAGGGATGCCTTACGATTTATTTTGTTTATAGAGCAGTATTTTTTTATTATCGTGCGTTTTATATTGTGTATTATTATAATTTTAATTATTTTTTGAGCTAATAATTAACTTCATTACTACTAAAATAATTATATAATCACGTCTTTAGAAGTTTACATTCATAATTACTAACTAGCTTAACGCGACTACTAACTAGCTTATAGAAACGGCTGTGATAAATCACGGCTTTTGGTAAGCAATCTTGCCTATAAGCATTTGTAAGTTTTGATGATTTCTCTACAAACAGAAGAAATAGAATTAATAGTATGAACAAAAATACATTCTTTGCGTATGATCTCACAACTCACAATTGTGTGGTTGCCGTGTTTTTTGTATAATTTTTCAATAGAGATGTTTTATTTGTATAAATATAAAAAGCCCATATAGTTCCCTATTTATAATATTATCAGATGCATATTATTGTGCAAGAGTGTTACGAATACAATGGCTTCATAGTAACACCCACGAACTCGTAACAAAAAGTTCAAGGACTCCCCACGTGGTTTCTAAAGGTATTATTCAATTCATATATTCATATCATAATAATAATAAATACGGCTGGCTTATTCAATATCAAAGGGTGTGGAGAAATCGAAATTTTATGTGTAATTTTATTGTACTCTCTTAGGAGAGATTTATTGTTATTCTTAGTAAAGTTAATAATGTCGTTTCAAAATAATTTATAATATTTTTTTTTTGTTTCAGGTATGTATTTCCTAGCTACTTTAAATTCAAGGAATAAGGTAGTTATATAGTTTCTACTTTTCACCTTACAAAACTTTTAAAAAGTTTTATAAGTTTCATACTTGTCTTGAAAGATCTCATTACATGTT
>JAGTTH010006034.1:0-66783 GCA_022606485.1 Agraylea sexmaculata | reverse complement strand
TCTCTCTTTTGGCCAGTCGAATGTACTTGAGGGAAATATCGTCGAGTAGAAATGAATTCAGCGATCACGAGGGAAACCCAAACTACCACCAGTTTAAGGGAGACGTCCTGTCAATTCCCGTTGAAATAGTTCTCCCCAAAGGATTCCCATACAAACATTTTTTCAACCGGCTCATAAGTTCGATGCAGTCAAATGGTCTTATGAGCAAATGGCAGATTGACTTCGAAGTGGAAACTAAAAGAAAAGCGGCATTTCAAAACGAGAAAGCCACTCAACATATTATACCTGAAGATGATAATAATGATGTGCGACTTTCTGTGGAACATTTAGGTGGTGGTTTTTTTCTATTAATACTGGGGTACATCTTAGGTTTGTTTACATTTGGGGTTGAATTATTTTTTAAATCACGATTAGTGCAGAAAAGAATGAACCATTTCAAAACCGTATTAATACATAAAATTTCAACATTATACAAAAATTAAATATTTCATATTTACCTGTGCAACATTGAAATGAAATTGAATAAGCAGTTGAGAACAGCCATCAGCAAATCAGCAACACTCAGGTTTACCAGGAAGTAATTAGTAACAGATCTCATTCTTCTGTGAGCTAAAATATAAATAAAAATATATTTTTACAATACAAATTGATTTAACTAAGTATGGGAGAAATAACAATTATTTAGCGGTTGAAAATAAATTACATACATTTAAAATTCCCACGGAGACAACAAAGCCGGGGTAAGTAAAGAATTTCCTTTGAAATATGAAAAAATTGGCACCTGATTAAATTCCACCGAAAAATTGTTGTCGTTTGTACATTTTTGCATCGTCAGCCAAAAACCCTTTGAGTTTAAATTTGCTTACATTCATTTATTTTAAAATAATCGACCGCTTATAATCGAGCTTTGTTTGTTATTAAGTTTTCACCATTATTTAATTTAAATACCCAGTCTCTTCTAGAAATTTTAAATTAAAATTTCATGGAAATTTATGACAGCTTTGTGTTAACCCCTTTAGGACAAAACACATAAATCAAATATCGTAATTAAAACTTCAACTTACACCAGGAGTAGACATTACAAATAGCTTATAATTTAACATAGATTGAAAAATTGCAGTTTTTTTTTAATGAAAAAGGAAGTTGAACACTTCAAATCAAATGCACTAATTTAAATAGAATTAATAATATTTCGAATAAACTCAATTTTAGACTACGAATGAAGTTTACTCTTAAATTTAATTTTAGAATTGTATACTTCCTGTTTCTTGTATTTATTATTATATTTAATATATATTGCTATTGGTGAGTTTTTGTAATTATTGTAATTTTAGGTAACAAAATAATGATCTTGTAAAATAATTATGTAGGTTTAATATTATTATACTCATGAAATATGTTATGATTAAAAATATACTGCTTTATAAAAACTATATGTTATATGTTTTTAGTATTTACATTATAAATCTCATAGAACAATTAGAATAATGTATTTTCATACTAAAATGCAATTTTTCCTTAAAATAAAAAAATATACAATTATTTTTTAATGTTTTTTTATTTTTTATTTTTTATTATACGGCCAAACTAATTATTTTGAAATATCAATTCGTTGGCTAATTGTTCAGAAAAAATAGCAATACTGTTTACATTAACAGAACTGCCGAAATATTTACAACGATGTTATTAAAAATAAATATCAAAATTTTCAAATTCTATATTAAAAATATATTTTTAAAGAAGAGAGGATTTTTTGAAAAAAAGTGTTGATTAGTAATTTTTTACATATAATTAAAAAAGAGTATAAGTGAATTATATTATCCGGAATGTATGCAAGACTTTGCATGCATTTGTAGGAATAAAATGCATATTCATGAAGTATTAAAATAGAAAAAACACTATTAAACAATGTTTGTATAATTATGTATTCTTACTGTGTTTACATCTGTTTATAAAGTGTTTACAGTGTAATGTTTGCACAATCATCAGAGTAAATAATTGTAACATCTGTTCTCTCAAATTAATGATAAATATTAACAGTCGATCAAACATTTGCTGTAGAAAGAGAATTCAATGTATTAATCAAAAATGCATGCTTCATAGGAAATTGGTACTTCATAATATAATGGAGTTTAAAATTTTCAGACTGAAACGCCACATTCCATTATAATATTATGAAAACTATTTCTGGCATAAAGCTAACCGCCGTCGTTTATCACTTTAAAATATTATCTTAATGCATAAATCGATATTTATTTTACCAAAATAAATATCGGAAAAAGTATGTCGATGAAAATGACTCGAGGGGAGAAGTTTGTTGTTGAAGAAGTACAGAGATTTCTAGGATACACCAAAGTATATTTATGAAAGCCTTTATTATTTTTACGACGACTTCTTTATCGCAAGATGTTTTGCTGACTTTGATCATTTGATATCCTGGACAACTCAACTTGACATTCTAAAAAATACACAATATGTACAATCACATTACATGGAAAATGCACCATTATGTGTAAATAAACGGTGACTTTTTAATAAAAAAATACCCTATCGAATCTTTGATCTTATACTGATAAAAATATAAATTCACGGAATGCATAACATGATGAAAATGAACCAGAAAATATTAAGAGATTTTTATGTTAAAAGCATATTTTTATTTCCACGGGGAGATGAATGAGTAATTTGATAAATTTGCAAAACAACTTGGTGTATTTGAATTCATTTGGAAGCAAATATCGTAATATAATACAACCTTCTTCATTATCAATACACAAGGACATCTTCTACATATTTCAGTCTTAAGTAATTAAGTTTCCTGGGCATACGTTATCGTATTCATACACTGTGTCGATAGTAGAGTTGCTTTGCTAAACTGTTGGTCAATGCCTTAACTGAGGTTCAGACGAGGCATAATTTATATAAAAAAACCGACTTACAGTATATCAAAACAGCTCTACTACCGTCTTTATAGTATAGTAATGACGTACGCCTAGGAAAATCAAGAGTTGGTTTTATATTATTTTGGCTTCAATCAAAGAATAGCCAGCGTAATAGCCATTTTTTTAAAATTATTTAATTTGATTGGTTATTACGACTGGAAGATCGGGAATAATATTCAAAAAAACCCGATCGATCGTCTTGATCCAGGTTTACTCTGATTTCCTGTATTATAAGGTAAATACTGATTATTAAGTCGGTGACCTGTGTAACTAGTAATAGTTAAGATTATCAACAGATAATGACAAGACAAGACAAGCCCTTCGGGGTGTATATAAAATAAAAAAGCCCAGTAACTACAACCTTAACAGTGTACAAATACGATTACGTACGCTTAGGAAACCCAAGCGTTAGTATTATATTATTTTGGTATCAATCAAACAAGAAGTTCAATTTAACACTACATCTATTACTGCTACATTGTTGGGTTATTATTTGTGGGTTAGTGCCTTGTCTGTGCATCAAACGAGGCATTAACCAACAGTAACAGCCAAATAACTCTTCTACAACAGCCTTTACAGTGTAAGAATACGATGACGTAAGCCTAGGAAACCCAAGCGTTAGTTTCATACTATTTTGGTTTTGTGGATATAATGTGACATAAATGATCATTATGTATTTACTTACCAATGACAATCCACATGACGATAGAGTTGCCTCCGATAGCTACAAGTAACATTCCAGTGTAGAGGGTCACCCATGCAGCATGTGCCCATGGAGGCATAGTTAAACCACTGCTACTACTACTGTTACTACTAGAGTTAGTATTATTCAAGGGGGGCGGCAGTGAGCTGGTCGGGGGCGGCGCTGATTCTGCCACCATGAACATGCTGCGGTTGAAGTCTATCTCCCATGAAGTTATTATCTGCAAAAACATTACACACTATTATTATTAAAGCTGATTTATGTTAAACAATGAATTTCTTATAAAAACAATAACGTGTTTAGCATTAAATTGTATTAATTCTACACTTATTTGACAAAATGCATTCTTAGGGATGATACACACATAAGGCTTGTCGGGGTCTTAAGATGTCTCGACTCTTCCATGTAGTAAAAGTCAATGGTTGTGCAACATCATTATTCGAAAGCCTGTCTTGCAACTCCACAGTGCATCTCAATTTATATAATGATATAAAATAAAATATAAACAGGAGTCACTTTCAAATATAGGTACATAGAACTGATCGATTATTAATATATTTGTATGAGCCACGAATGACAAAAGCTCATTCGAAACTGTAAAATTGCCAAATATGCAAAATGAAAATTTCAAAAAAAAAAATATAACATATTATATGCATGGTGCAGGACAAGTTAAAATATCATTTTGAATGGCAGGGAATCGTTATCGCCGATAATAAGGCCAAAAAACTGGATAGCAATCAATATAAAAGTGTAATGAGGGTGTATGCGTGCGGTGCGTATGCGTGCACATCAATATATAGTCTATTGGTACACACACGACTCACTAACACTATTATAATGGATACGGCTCTAAAGCTTAGGATTCCTAGGCGTGCAATATTTAGTGAGTTGCTTTGCTGTACTTTTGATTTGCTGTTTTTTTTGTTAATTAGTGCCTCGGCCGAGGCTCAAACGAGGCATTACTCTAAGTAACTCTACTATCGTATTTACGGCGACGTATGCCTGGGAATCCATTACTTAATTCAGACCGTCACGGATTCACTCAGACTCATCTTGATATTAATACATCAACTTGTGCGGCCTTCTGATATCTGTGGTGTTACATCTTAAAGGCATCCTATAGAAGCATACGAATAAAAGAAGGCAATTCCAATAAGCCTGCATTTCTTCAGTGTATTTCCGTAATGAAATTTCCCAAAGGCCTCTACGTGGGAACGATCATTGAAATTAAGCAACATTATACATAGGTTTTTCTCCTGGGAATAGACACTCTAAAAGTATTTATTATAGCATAGAATTCGTCTTTTATTATAAATTTGTCCCATAAACATAATATGCAAATTGCATGTCATATCACTAGACATCAACTACAATCTAAAATGACTAGATGCGTTTGCATGCAATACAAGATTTGTTATACATAAATATAATAATAAAAAAATCAATTTGTTGATAGAAGTAAATTGCGGTTTCAATTTCGTTGTAAAAGTGAACTGCTGGTGTAAGTTATTATAAGGGAAAACAACTTTTCCTGGACTTTGACTTCAACAAAAAAAGTCCTAATCTCTGTTTGGCGTCGTTTTTGCGGGGTAGTTATTACTTTTACTGTTATTACTACATCTCTTTTGGTCTTATTAAGTACACTTCTGTAGTTTCTAAGCCTGAATAGTCTCTCTAATAGTTGAATACACAGATAATAAATATATAATGTAATATTTCAATATAAATGCGCATGAGAGTTTTTATACGTAGTAGACAAAAACAAAAAAAACGGTATGAAATTTAAAAAAAAAAGTATAAATAGTATACTGGGAATATGGTAGGGTATCACAAAAATATGTAAAAACAATTTTAAATATATATACGTTGTTATTATTTTAAAATTAAAATAAGTATTTCACAGACATAATACACAGATGTCAGCCACTACTGCATACTTCAAAGAAACAGCTTATTCTAAGATGGCGGCCCAAGCTCGATTACGATCAACGAAATATTGTACTTATTCTTGCTATACCCTACCACCCCCTTATATATGTATTCTAAGTTATTTCAAGTCCACCCTGTAGTATCCGGAATCCTGAAAAGATGTAAAAATAAATAACGAGAGAGGGAGAAAATCGAAGTACATGAATTAAAAGTTTTGATCCCATAAGTTTCATCAAATAATAAGAAATTTAAGATGTATAAATATAACTCCTAACTGATAATTGATACAAAAGTTTATATATCAAGTGAATGCATACATACATGAATTTAAAACTAGCACAGACGGGTATTTTCGTAAAATTAGATAGAAGGAAGATGAGTTTGCTTGATTAGATTGACCCAGGTGTGTAGTTTATTTGATTATAAATGAAATGTTAGAGAGGAAAACTAGAGGAGCTAAACTTTCAAATGAGAATAATGCGGAGTATTTTATAAGATAATGCAGGTTATATTTTGTAACATATGGCGAGAACAAAAATATATTTTTCCTCTTTATAAATGTATATACTCTCAAGTTTTTCATGCGTATTAGTACCTCATAAATATCCTCCGAGTACATGGTAATAATTTATAAATAAAGACGCTTTAAAAGTGTAAGCATGTAGGTTTTCATACAACACAACTTGGGTTACAGTTTGTTTAAGATCATTAAGAATACAATTTTATTAATATTTTTTGCAGTAACATTAATCAGTAAATTCATGTGTCTACATATGCGAATAAATCATTTTGTTCTATATTGATTAAAATATGTGAGTCTTATTTTTCATCGCCGGAAATTAGGGCAAAAAGTTCCTTCTCTTCTTTAATGAAAATTTCTTCCACACAATGCTTTCGTCTTCATCCGATAATATTGGAAATTAATGAACCCAACCAAAAGTTACTACGTTAAATGTTTTAATACAGTAAAATTCGATGTCGTCAGCCAAATATTTTATATATTGTATTGGTAAAGCCTATAATTAAATTGGGTTTCTTAGGTTCTCCTTTATGAGATAAGTTGGCATACTTCAAAACTCAACCCCGCCCTTGATAACTTAACTCTTTAATTAATAATATTATTATGTGTGAAGATCTAACAATAAAATTGCATAGTATAACTATTAGCAGACCTAGTCCAAGTAGGTGTGATGAAGTGGTTTGTGCCTGATATTTAAACAAAGCAATCATATTCATTATTATATTCATGGGATAAACTATAAAGTAATAGTTTTATTTTATTACTATTATTATGAGATAAGATTGTTCTGTTAATACAAAAAAATCAAATAAAATAAAAAATGTTCCCAAGAAAATATATGTACAAGTTATAAGCATTACAAAACCTAGTCCAAGTGGATGTAATGAAATGCTCTGACTTATTAGAGCTCTGCAACGACTTCTATTATAATATTGCTTTATTTTTTTATTATTGTATTATTTTATTTCAACTCTCTAATATTTACACAATACATTATATGATATACATCTACACTTATCACAATTATTATATTCATGGGAAAAACTATTAAGCTGAATGCAAATTTCAAAAATAGTTATTTTATTAATATGTTTTGTTAATGTGTTCTGTTAAAACCCAAAAATATAATTTAATTTTTAACAATTAAATTTAATTAATAACATTTTACCAGATAACAAAGCAAGCAAGACATTTTTTTCTGTTTAATTTATTTCAGTATAAGATCAGTCGATAAAGTTTTTTTTACTCATATTTGTGATATTTGCTTTGAATAATAAATATGATGATTTATTGTATAAACGATTTCAATATTTTTAGTATATCTATATATATCTAGCTTATTAACACAAAAAAGAATTACTGAATATTACATATAGGCATTCATTTAATCTACACATTTATTATTAATATGCCGTATTAGCTTTAATTGCACATAATATTATACGTTGTCACATTTTATTTTATTAATATTGATATGCTATAAGATTGTTCTGTTAATACCCAAAATTCAAGTAAAATAATTAATTCTACCACATAATAAAGCAATATGTATTATAAAAATATAAGCCACGCAGTGCTCTACAATTGTAAGCGATTGAAACCTGTTTTTTCACCCTCTTATCTTTGTATAAAAGACAAAAATACCAGCAAAATGTCATGGCGTATATATCATTTTATAAAAATCTTGATCGGTAAAAAAAACTCCTCGTTGACGTTTTACGTCCCTCTTGTCTGAACTGAGCTTTATGTTACCCGATAATCACGAAAGTTTGTAAGTCTTTTTTTAATTTCCGTTCGAAACTTAAATTTTATTAAGAATAGAAAATGGAAGCTGGGGTAGTTTTTTCAAATAATGCGAAGACTGAACTATAACATCGAACCTCTACAATATCATAATAAAATAATACAGCAAAAGTATAATATTTAGTTAGTGACTTTCACCATAAGTTGAAGGTGTGCCAAATTTTATCACAAATAAAAGTACTTTATGATCTCAACGATTATTTGATCAGCTTCATTTATCCTTGAAATTGTTTATTTAAGATTTCTAATGTACTTAGAGAACTAATGTCTACTGAAACTACAGGCGTGTCTAAAACATTTACACGAGAGAGTTCTTGGTAAAATATCAATTAGTACGCTCTTCCATTTATCACAGACTTTTACTTTTTTACAAATGTCCCTTCACATTTATTTCAGGAAAGCCTCTACCGTCTTCACCTTACCAACTTTACCATTAGAAAAATACAAAAAACTTTCGTACAAAGTCCACAAAAACACCTCAAGCAAGCAAAGAACCAATCAGATAATTATTATAGATAGAGAGTATTTCCTGAAATCAATTTAGTCGTAAAATAATTACGGTGAAAATAGTGTAAAATATAACCTAAGAAAATCAAAGCGAAATAATATTTTTTTCAGTTTAATTATTTAACAAAAATATAATTAAAGGGCGAAGAATCTTAAGACGTTATCTTCAGCAATTTAAGACTTTCTTGTAATAACGATAAAGGGATTAATTCAAGTTTTGTAATTTCCTGAAAAATAATTAACGACAACTGGACTGAGCCCCTGAATTGGGGAAAGAGCTTTATTTTATCAACTTATATAATATTAATGCTATCGGCTTTTGTGACTGAGATTATATTAATTAAATCCCGATTAATCATGATTTACTTTGACTTTTGGTTTGTCTCAATTAGTGGCACATTGACAATACATTTATACCCCTATAATAAATCTACTACTTTTCTAAAAATTAATGAACCCCGATATATCTATATTTACTCATAAAGAGATGACTCAAAACATACAAAAAATTGTGATTGGTGGTTCAAATCTTGTTGATTGGCTTGAAAAACAAAATCAGAGATAAAAATACGATAAATCTAGTTTTACTCTCTATTGTAGTTCTATTTACAATGATAATGTTTTTTTTTAAATTTTTATATCAAATCTAATTATTAATAATTCAATGATTTTTTTTAAATATTCCTAAAAAAGTACTATGCTTTTCTTTAAAATTATTTATATATTTTCATATAAGCTTTTTACAAACAAATGTGAGAGAAAAGTATAAACGTATACATATTTAAAAAACACATATTACTATTTATAAAAGAATATTTGTATTAGAGAAAAGAAAACATATATATATTACAATTTCTTTATTATGCATAAGTTTTTACAGTGATTGATAGAACAATACATCTTTGGAAATATACTTAGGTGTACAGAGTGTTTACATCTTTTTACCTATAACTAACATGAGAATGTTTTATTTAAATTTGACATGAGTAATAGTATTTAATTATAGAAAGAATGGGAAAAAAATAAAAACCCATTTACAAATTTTAAGATTTATAAATAATAACAACGATAAAAACAATATTAATAAAACAGTTACAAAATATATAATGCTTAAAAACTAAATAACAATTTGTTTGGGTAAAACCAAATTTGAGTTGAGTGGATTATTGGAAATTTTATTTTATTTTTAAAAATAATATCAGTTTTGGAAGTTCATTGGTAAAATGAACTTATGTTTCCTCGAGACATATTTGGTTTTATTTACATGTCTTATGATTGGGTTAGTCGGGAAGTTAGTCATTTTAGTGTAATGTTTTTTACCCAAATCTACGATATTTGCTTTGATCATTTTTAACTTAATGTCCTCGTGGACTTCTTTGAGAAATGTGCCAGGTTCAAGATCTAAGGCCATCTTAAGACACTTGTTTTGGACAACTTGAATTTTATTAATATGACTTTTTGCCGCAGTAGACCAAGCTGGGCATCCGTACAAGAGAATCGGTCTGATAATTGATTTATAAAGAAGTAGCTTATTCTTGGGTGACAGCTGACTACGCCTGTTAATAAGTGGATATAAGGTGTTAATAGCCAGGTTGCTCTTGTCCACAGCAAATTTTACATGCTTGGACCAGTTCAACTTGGAGTCTAAGATAACTCCCAAATACTTGACTTCTTTGAGCCAAGGAATTTGTTCGTTATTGATATTAAGAGGGGGGATGTGGGATCTCTTTCTTTTGTTAGTAAATATTATTGCT
This sequence comes from Agraylea sexmaculata, assembly GCA_022606485.1. Classification (NCBI taxonomy): domain Eukaryota; kingdom Metazoa; phylum Arthropoda; class Insecta; order Trichoptera; family Hydroptilidae; genus Agraylea; species Agraylea sexmaculata. The sequence goes on along the minus strand of JAGTTH010006034.1, from coordinate 56,622 downwards.
TAAGTTTTACTCTCGTTGAGTTTTAATTTCCAGCGAGAGTAATACTGTGTTAGTAGGTCTACAGATGCTTGGAGGCGTCTACGAATTGTGTCTAATCTGTAAGATGATGTGAATATAGCGGTGTCATCCGCATAAAGAGCTAAGGAGCAATAACGAGGAATAGGGATGTCATGGATGAAGAGATTGAAAAGATAAGGAGCGATAATACTTCCTTGCGGAACTCCCGCAAGGATTGGATGCTGTACAGATTTAACATTGTTAATATCTACTGAGAATTTTCTGTTATTAAGATAACATTGAATAACTTTAGTGAGATATGGTGGAGTGTTAGTGTTAATTAGTTTGTGAATGATACCATCAAACCAGACTACATCAAAAGCTTTGGAAAAGTCCAGGAAAATCATTCCCGTACTTTTTTTATTATTAAAATTTCCTCTAACATGCTGTGAGATTCTTGTTAGTTGTGAAGTGGTACAATGGCCCGGTCTAAATCCGAATTGTTCATTAGGAATGACGCAATCCAGAGTTTTTCGCAGGCGGGTTAATATGACTTTCTCTAGAATTTTACTCATGCAGGGGAGGAGACTGATAGGACGATAGCTACTGGGAAGGGATTTTTCTTTACCAGGTTTAAATATAGGGACTACTTTAGCTGCTTTCCAATTATCTGGAAAATATCCAAGAATAAGACACGAGTTAAATATTTTAACCAAACAATCAAGAGCCTTTTGTGGTAAGTGTTTAATAAGAGTGTTGTTAATGTTGTCGTGTCCGGGTGATTTTTTATGTTTTGAGTTTTGAATAATATCAGAGATTTCAGAAAGAGTTACCTCGTCAATCTCACATTCAGAATAGTTGTGAAGATTCCTGATTGACTTAGTAACTGCTTGTTCTGTGAGACTATCTGTGGTGTCATTATGTGTCAATGTGTGTGCTTTAACGAATGTTTCAGCGATGAGATCAACTTTCTCCTGAGCCTTGTAAATAATTTTATTACAGTCTTCGCTCCAGAGCGGAGGGATAAAGGATGTTTTTCTAGTCATTGACTTACACATCTGCCAAAGTGAGTTATTTTGCGTTTTGAGAGACCTTATCTTCTGTTCCCAGGATTCATTTTTATGAATTTTAATTTTATGTTTAATTTCTAAAATTAGCGCATTTATGACAGATTTGAGTTTACCATTTCTTTTCTTTCGCCACTGATTCATTAATCTATTTTTTACATGAATTAAGTCCACAATTTCAGATGGAAGTTTGTTCTTAAAAGAATTGTTAATGGTTTTAACAGGAATATATAAGGCGGCGGCGTTCTTAATAGAATCTGTGAGTGTAGTTATTGCATTGTCAACGTGAGATGTGTTGTTAGTGTCGAATTTAAGTGTAACGTTATTGTTAATATGAGTTTTGTAAGCGTTCCAATTAGCCGTCTCATAACTAAAGAAGGTTTTTTGGGTGATTTTGTAATTTCCGCCGATGTTAAATACAATAGGGAGATGATCGGAGGAAAGTGACTTTATTACGTCAACTTCGGTGAGAGAAGGACAACCCTTAACCACAGCAATATCAAGGATGGATGGATATCCTTTGGGTGGGAAATGCGTTGGACTTTCGGGGAAAAGGATACGAAAGTCTTTTTTATCACAATATTCTCTTAGTAAACGGCCATCCTTATTTCCGCGAATACAGTGCCAAAGAGTGTTTTTACAATTAAGATCACCAGCAATTATAACATCCTTACCGAGAGACATAATTTTGTGGATATCATCTTGACAAATTTCTATTTTGGGTGGCTTATAAACCGAGGCAATAATGAGAGTTTTATTATTAATAGATACACTAATTGCTATTGCTTCAATTGAGTTAGTATTACGAATTACAACTTTCGAATGACATATAGAGTCTTTCATTACGATTAAAACACCACCCCCTGTTTTGCAAACTCGATCGTTGCGGAGTATTACAAAACCTGGTCTTCTCAGAATTATATTTGTATTAAGAAACGTTTCACTTATCAATGCAATGTCAACACTTTCTCTTAACATAAAGTCAATCATTTCGTCGAATTTATTTGAAATTCCCCGGGAATTCCAAGCAACAATCTTAATATTAGAACAGTGACTAACCTTAGACATTATCAAGCGATGCGGCGAGCTCCATGATGAGATATATCCTTTCATTCTTTGTCTGACATGTCTTTAGCTTCCGCTGAAGCTCTTGAACCTTCAATACAAGAGTCATCAGGTCTCCTATCGGCATATCAGCACTAGTGGGCGTGGCTTCGTAAGTCGGCGATGGATCGGTCGTCTTTGGAGCCGAGGCAGGGGGAGTACCTCGGGCGATTTGAGACCAGGTCTGGCCTCCAGCGGGGATTATCATCGGCGATGCGACGACTGGGTTAACTCCTGGACCACGAGTCACCTGTGACCAGGAGCGACCGCCCGTGATATTCGGTGGCGGCGCAAGAGAGTATCGGATGACTGGCTTCGTCGGTACAGTCGATGGCTTTGGGGCGGCCCTTAATTCGCGATATCTCAGGCGTTTAGGGCAGTCTCTGTAGTTGGCGGTATGATCACCGCCACAATTACAACACTTGGCTGGAGTGTCCGGCGTCTTCATGCATGACGCCGTTGAATGATCTCCTCCACATTTTACACATTTGTGTGGCTTGTTGCAGTTGGCTGCTGCATGCGAGAATTCTTGGCACCTAAAACATTGCGTGGTGTTTTGATTATTGGTGTACTTTTCTATGCTTATTTTGCAATGGCAAAGGAATTGAATTTTTTTGAACATATTCATATCAGTACTCGGATCAAGATGTATGAGGTAAAGAGGATTTCTAGTGGGCTGTCCGTTTTTTCCCTTCATTTGAAAAATGTTAAGAAGAGTGAAATTAAGTTTACTGATTTCCTCTCTGATTTCATCCGTTGAAATGAGAGGAAGGCCTTTGATGACGCATTTTTTTGGCTTTTCATCTTTTATGGTAAAAGTATGATATTCTTTCTCGAGGGATTTAAGCCCAGCCTTTAACGTGTTGAAATCTTCCAAGTTGCGAGTCTGAATGCGAACCTGGTTGTTTCCTTTATAGTTAAGGTTAAAATCGGACTTAGTGAATTTTTTTATGAGAGTGATGTTATCCGAATGGGTTGAAGCTTTTAGAAAAATGGGAGGAATAATGCTCTTTGATTTGGGAGACGACAATTTTACTTCGTTAAGAGACGCGAATCTGTTATTGGATGGGATAGTAGTTGTATTTGGGGTAACGGCTCTAGGACGTTTGGCAGGATTTTTGGGTTGGAAGAATCCATCAATTGATGTTTGAGATACTGAAGTAGACGGAGACATTGTAATTATACGGTGTGATAGATAAGGAATTGAAAAATAAACCGGTACAACCTGATTTTTGTTGATTGATGTCGGGAATTTCGCTTTCGAAATAACTCGGGAATGAGTGTGCACGTTGGGTAAACACTTCACAATTTAGAAAGTAGAATAGCTGCGAAAGAGGTCTGCACCCTTCAAGCGTTCGGTAGCGAATGACTTGAATATATCAAGCAACTTTTAATGTTATTAGAAAGATAAGTGACAGATTAACAGTACGAGCAGTAAAATTAGCAGTCTCAATAAAAATTTACATGTAATGTGTAATTATATATGTAAACAAAACAATTTCGACCAGTTTCAATCAAATTATTATTCATATGTATATAAATATACTTAACACATAATAGCGCTGTAGCCACTTGCAATAATTTATTACTAAAAATATTTTATTTTAAACTGAATTCCGACAAACAAATTTTTCTTACAAAAATAGATCATGTATTTTTTTACATAATGATAATGTATTATTTTTCCTTGAATATATCAAGCAACTTTTAATGTTATGAGAAAGACAAGTGACAAATAAACAGTACGAGCAGTAAAAGCTGCTTTTATAATTTAATTATTAAATATCTACAATCATTATTAATAGTATCAATAAATAATTAAATATGTATGTAAACCAAACCACTTTCCATCAAACTATTATCGATATTTATATAAATTTACTTCACACATAATAGCGCTGTGGCCACCTGCAACACTGTAGTCTCTAAAATGCGATTCGTACAAGTTATAAAAATAATATAAATATTTTTTAAAAATATGTACCCACATAAAAATCTGTGATATATTGTAAAAAAATTGCCACAGACAAAAACAATTGTATTGATTACATATAAAAAAAAAAATGATTCAGCCTGTAATTGTTGAAAGGGTTGATATTAAAATATTCTCTGATTTCATTAGTACATTTGTCAATAACGTGTATTATAGGGTGTTTAATAAAGTTGTACGTGATATCGGATTTATGGAATAACTATTCAGAACCAAACCTCCCCATTTATTGATATTTTATCTTTACAGTTTATTATATTACTCTACCCATTTAGTTGATGAAAGCCTTATATTTTTATAATAATAAATTTTGCATTTAACATTTTTTATGGGTGAGTATATGATGTTAGTATCGTATGGCAACACTGTTAACCTGTAATTATATTTTTGTTAATTTGAAGTTCAATTAAATACATATGAATAGTATTATTTTAATAATAGCCCTATTGATATACAATGAATAAATTAAATATGAAACCCTTATTTTACTCCTTACCAACAAATATCCGTCATTCAGTCTTTATATCTAGTATTAAAAATATTGTTATGGCTCGTATTATTTATGGGTCAATTTCATGCTTATTGGCTTATATAACCTAATGCATTTTTCAATACTTAAACCATAACATCTGGATACGGTGGCGATTATTAAAAACGAAATAACCTTGCGAAATGAGTTAAACGGAATGCGTAAAAATGATCAAAGTGTCAAAGAAGAACGAATAAAATTGATAGCACCAATAGGAAAATGCTATAAATATAGTATTCTATTTAAAATGTATTTATTTTATTTTTTTAAAAAAGCCACTATCATTATCAGCAACAATATTTTATTATTAATATTTGTAATAACATTAAAAATTAGTTAATAAATATGCTTAATCATTTAATTGAAAGTTGAAATTGTTAGGTTGACATATATATTTACACAATACATGCCATATTTTATTGATACTGCTAATAATTAAAGTAGATATTTAACAATTAAATAAAAAAGCTGTTTTTACAGCTCGTACTGTTTATTTGTGACAAACTTGCTTGATGTAGTCAATGAATAATAATATGACAATAGAGAATACATGATTATTTCGAATGTTTTTGTAAGAAATTTTTATTGCTCTCAAATGTCGGATTTTAGTGACTACAATATTGCAGGTGGCCACAGCCCGCTTATGTTCGAAGTATGTACATATATATAAAAAATAATTTAATTGAAACTGGTCGAACTGGTTTGGTTTATATATATATATATATATATATATATATATTTTTTTTTTTTTTTTTTTTTTTTATTATTTATAATATATGTATAATTACACATTACATGTATTTTTTTAATTTATACTGTTAACGATAATAGTAGATATTTAATAAATAAATTTAAAATGCTGCTTTTACTGCTCGTACTGTTTAGCTGTCACCTGTATGTCTGATAAAATTAAAAGTTGCTTGATAAATTCAAGGAAAAATAATATGTGACTATAATCATAAATATGTTTTGTAAGAATAATCTTGTTTCTCTCTACAGTGTTGCAGGTGGCTACAGCTTGCGTATATGAGTGGTATATGTAGAATATGCGTATGTAGTAGGTTTGGCCACGTGTATGAAAACAATACGCATAACTCTTCTGTAGAAATAATTTCATTGGTTAAAATGCTTTTCGTAAATTTTAAATTATTAAATTTTAAAAAGAAATAACCGTGAAAAAAATATTTTTCTTATACAATATAATTTTATTTTAAAAAAACCCTAATATAACTTTACTATTGAACTAATGAGACTATATTTATAAATTCATTGAATATGCCATAAAGGGGATGAAATTAATCATATAAACATATATAAAATGTGCAAATAATTGAAATAATAATTAATATCACGAGGATTAGGTGACATGGCAAAAAGTCCAGCAATGTATATAAAGTTCGTACACAAAACGCGATGACGTTGTTTGTAAGTCAACCCTTAAAATATATTTCCCCATCCCCCACTTGTCGTCATGTTTAATTTAATTTAGCGTGGGTATACACAAGCTTGCCCTTAATTACTATACGCTTATATTATCATGTTTTATTCAGTTAAAATAATAGTCGAGTGTGCACATTATCAATCAGCCTGTTCTTTCTGTTTAAGGGTGCACATAAAAGGTTCGCATATAGTATTGGCTTTACGACCAGAAGCATATTTGAGCTGTAACTTAGAGCACTTAAGGGATCCAGTAAACCGGAATCCGGTACACAGTATAACCTGAAGGTTTCCAGTTTATATTGTGAGGGCTGTTATAGCAAAACCGTGTAAAATCGACATCCTTATTGATTTCGACCCTTGTTATTGCCACTACTGTAACATCTGGATCTTGTAGAGAATTCTCAGGCTCTAAATAGATTCCAATTAGATAAAAATAAATCTATTTTACTTATATTTGAAAATTAGTCTTTTACAAAATACACATTTTTATTTATTTATTTATTTTACATATAATTACTACATCATACTGCAGTACCACTAGAACATTACGGAGGATCCCAAGTCACCGTGATGATAATGCAGCACTCGTCATTTAGAAAAAAATACAAATAAAAACATAAAAAAACGAAAAACATAAAAAGAGGAACAATGTAAAAAATAGGTTAATGATATAAAAATAAAAATTTGTGCACGCTCTCCATAAACATTGGGAGGGACAGATAATTATCTGTCCCCCTGACAGACCATTCATTCAAAAGGCGTACACCCCTGGTAAGAGAATATTTTTATATAACAGAAGCGTCTAGAGTGTTTAAGGTAAAAGAGTAAATGTATTGGAAGCTGCTTTTTGTGTTACTTTCTTTTAAAGTGCACGAAATAATTCAAGTAACAATCAAACATTTAACGGAGAGTAATGATATCGAAAAATAACAAATACCATTAATTTTACTTAAATAAAAACAAAATATATACAGGACATGGACGAAAAATTGCACTATTTAAACATTACGCTAATATTAATAAGCTGCTGTAATTTTTTGATGAATATATATTTTTAAAGAGTAAATTAAAATATTCAAAATTGAGGATATTGAAGTAAATGGATAATTATAAGACTATACTATTTAAAAATAATTTCATAATTATACAAATCGAGTATTATTTAAGCTGTAACTATTTTAATATCAGATAAATATTGAATGACAGCAAATTATTATTACCAAATAAGTTCAATAATAAAATAATAAAAAACAGGTGAAACATATTTTTGCGTTCCCTTTAAATTATTCCCAATTTTTAAAAGTCCACCCATAAACATACATATAAATAAAAGACCGTCAAAACACATCAAACATTTTTCACATACTTCTAAAAATCTTTTTTTGTTAATAATTTCTCAAAATATTGTATTTTTCATGATAATAACAAATGATTTAAGAAACAATTGGCGTGGTTGTTGTTGACAGCTGACAAAATTGAATTCCTTTCAAAAACACGACTAGAAAGTGAGTTTTTAAATTAAATTCTAAAACAGGAGAATTTATTATTAAGCGAGTGGAATGTTCTCGTACATTTTTTTAGAAGAATCATAATCTTAATCAAGAATGAATTCATAAAGTCAAGTATATTAAAGACAATCACAAGTATTAATGGTAGTTGTGAAGAGTAAGTCCCAGGTTTCATGATAATAAAATATTATGTGACCCAAAGGACTCGTTTACAGTGCAATGCTCCACAACACCATGAATTCCATACTAACGTTGATTTTTGTATGAGTATGAACTTTGAATTATAAAAAAGCTATGAATAATACAATAAAAACAGTCAAATTCAATACAAAAAAATAATTGATTGACGTTTAAGTGCTTTGACGAATTTGAACACTGCGCGGATTAACTTTATAATTGAATTTTTTTATTTTAACTATCTGATATTTGCATATAAATGTATATTTATATATAATAAACATCTACAGTTATTATAATCATGTGAGGAATTTATAAAAAATAATTATTTTAATTCATGTTGTCTTGAAATATTAGAACAAAAGAAGAACAAAAATCAAAACCGTCTTTTAAACACTATTTGGTAATAAATAATATTTATTTGTTAAAAACATTATATAAAAATATATGAAATCGATTAGTTCTTAACACAAAAAATGATATACAAATTAAAAAAAATATTATTCAACTTTTGATTAAAAATAATAATTTGGTGCAAACATTTAGGTTTGGTTTTCATTTAATGTACACATTAATTATTAATTTATATATACGTTTTTATGTTAAACCACGCAGTGCTCTAACATTGTGAGCAATTGAAAATCTGTGTTTTCATCCTCTTAGCCGAGGTTTGAATATCAATCGAGATTTATTCAAATGAAAATATTAAATATTTTTCTAATAAATAATTGTAATGAAAATATTATATACATACATTTTTTGGCAATTGAGATTTAACATTGCCGTAATACTTTATTTAGAGGTTGGCCCGGTCTGATGCGGAACTTTAGATATAATATTTTTCTCAATTTTTTCATATCCTTGCATCCTCCAAATTTATCAGAACTTCCATTATAAAGTGTATTGGTATATTTTTATATTTTTAAATAAATTTGTTTTATGTATATATTTATATCATCTTATCGAGAGTATAACTAGTTGTTATTTTAATGAACACTGTGTTGATTTAACATGTAATTAAGACAAGATGGCAAATATTTACGTTGACATTACAATCGCGTACGTTAAGCGTGTTTAGTTTAATGATTATGTAATTTCACAGTACGTATTGTATATTAATAACAAAGTGTATCGTAGTTATGATCTGAAGTCAAAACCTCCAAGTCTACCAATCAAAAGTGGCATTGTATTCTGATTGAATTTCAGTTTCGAATTCCGTTCAGATTCAACTGTCTATTCACATTTTGTACACGTTTCAAATACGGTTTCATTGAAATAGTTTGACGGAATCAATGCTCTATACACTTTGTGTTATGCTCTACATAATCAAAAAGCCATTCTGCTTCGGAATTACAATAACTTTGAATAGTCATACAGAAAATGACTAAGTCAGAAGATGCAGATTCGCTCAGGCTTTGATCGATTTAAATACACTGAAGAAGATATGCAATGATTTCCTTTATTATTTGTCTAGATATCTACACAAAACATTATATAATAAACATCTACAGTTATCATACATAAATTATTATATTCATGGGACAAAACTAACAAACTATAAAGTTGAATGCAAATTTCAACAATGTTATTATTATGTTATAATATTGTTCTGTCAGAATCCGAAAAATCAAATACCTAATAATGAATCAATATAATAAAAATATAAGCCGCGCAATGCTCTACAATTGTGAGATACTGAAAACCTGTTTTTTTACCCTCTTGACCAATGTTGAATCATTCATGTTTTTATTCGCTCTTTAGTAATTAATAATTTTTATTTATTAAAGATTATGCATGCAAATTTTCAAACTTGAATTATTCGTGTTTTTTTATTGTAAATTTCTGTGCAAATATTTATGTTTGGCCGAAATATTCAACAAAAAACATTAATTATTAATTTGTGTTTATACGTTTTTTGGTAAAGTCGCACAGTGCTCTACAATTGTGAGCCTTTTTTATGTTGATTCATATATTATTTAGTAAAAAAAAATGTTACACTCAAAAGTATTTGGGTAATGGAAATATTAACGATTTTTGTAACAAAAATAAATAATTGTGTGTACTTAATGAAAATAATAAAATCCATTATTAAAGGAATAGATAATTTTTTTGACGATTAAATGTAAATAATTCATATAAAAAATATAGTAACTTGATGATGTATGTTTATTTTTCTTATTGACCATAGCATATTTTTTACTATACTAAAAATTATGTAATAAATTGACCTGAAATTAAAGAGAGTTCTGTAAACGAATACACACTCTTCGATAAATAAAATATTTATACTTGCTACAAAAAGTCCGGGTTCAAAAATAAATTGAGGACGAATATAAGCGGAGAGTTATTTACGAGTGAAGCCAAGTAGACAATATCGAAAAGTTATTTTTAAACAAAATATCGGACTATAATTACTGAGCTGAGATATTAAATTATTTCATTATATATTTCTTGTGATTTGTTTCAAAAGTAGAACGAACAGATGTCGACAAGGAAACTGTATATTTGAACCCCAGATTCACATTTATGGCAACTTTAGGATTTTAGCCTTGTGTTAGTTTATATTGGAAAACTACACAAACTTCATTAATATCTGTTCAAATAATCTATTAACAAATAACAAAAACATATTTAGTTTTATTGTTGTACTTTGATCTTGTTTTTCAATATCCAATTATATTTTTCCTATCAGCCAAGGTTATGATTTAAAATTTTATCAAACAATACATTAAAGACCGATTTTTTAAGTAATTAATTAAGTTATCTGTCCCTACAGAGGCTTAAAGTGTTTTTATTTTTCATTTTTATATAATATTTATTTACACGAAGTAAGAATTGTGGATTTCTGCTGTAGCTTTAACCTTTTTATAATAAAAGTTCACCTGACATGCAATATCCCAACCTTTTGCACATACCCATATCAAAATATATATAAATCTTGTTGAATTTCCATGTAAAAACTCAATTTATATAGACTCGGTTGCTGTTTTGGGATTATACTAGAACTTTGTTTGGAAAATTATGAAAATTACTTTTTTAAGATGTGGACTTTTTCTTGTTAATAATTTACAGATTTTCGAAGTTTTAATCGGTAAATTTATGCAGGCAATAAATTACAGTTAACCGAGACTCTTTGCTGCTGAAAATTCATTTAAAGTTTTATTAACTTCCTATCAGATAAATTAACATGTATGTTTGTATTTGAAACCATAAATTAACCAACTTGCATTGAGAGCTTCACCTTTTAAAAAGTAAAATAAAACGTAAAATGTAATTTAAGTGAAAACTAGTAATGAGGTGTTCAGTTTCATAACCAGGAACTAAATAAAGTATAATGTATATTTAAAAAGAGAAAAGGAACAGATTATCATAATGTAATAAATGCATATATAATTTATTCTTCCATATATTATTTATAAATAAACAAAAAACATTATAATAATTTACTGTTGATTATGCGCGCAATTTAAACACTCTTTTTTTACAATGAATTTAAATTTAAGTAAAAAAAAAACATCATTGAGTTCTCGATAAAGGAAGTAAACGACTGAAGTAAATTTTTCAAATATTGCGTTTCCGTCAAAAATTTAAGGAGTTAATGTTGTTAAAAATAATATAAAATCGTTGAGTTAAATCGGTTCATACCAAAAGTGTGTATTTATTTAATATTTTCTTATAAAATTTAACTACTGAACCTGTACTACAGCGTAACGTAGCTACTGCAGCATATTATAATATAGTAGCTACGCCGTAGTCGCGTTGTTGCTACGCCATAGTCCTAATCTGAATCTACGCAAGCTCGTCTTGCATCATTATAAATATATCTGTCATATATAATTTGTAGCGGGTTATTTGTGAAGAGTTTTACCTCTTCCGGGCTTTGAGTTTCGGTATTATCTTTAAAGTATTTGACAGAGGGCTTTGTATAGCATTATGATGATATAATAGTATCAGTAAAGGAAGTGAGACTGGCGGAACTTTGTGGGATAATTCAAAGCAAACACCGAAGGTTTCCACTTTATACCTTCCTGCTTACTTTGCCTCACAACCACAATACTAACCTGCTCTAAAGATGCTCACTTAACACTCAATAAACTGGAAAATCTAACCACGAGTTAACAAAATCATATGCCGGAGAAGATTATCATTTTAGGAGATGTCAACTTGATATATTTATTGTAATGATTTTTTGAATATTTTTGTGCAAAACTATAGGTTTGGTTTTTATTTATTATTATTAATCAAGGGCTTAAGTACAGTTCAAGTAAAAAATATTATAAATAAATATTTGATCGGTTTGTACGTACCAATTCATTTTATCGATCGTCTTGATCCAGGTTTACTCTGATTTCCTGTATTGTAAGGTAAATACTGATTATTAAGTCGGTGAGCTGTGTAACTAGTAATAGTTAAGATCACCGACAGACAATGAATTAAAATGTTGTTGTGTCTAAAAAATCAAAATTCATAAAAACCTTTTTAAAAAGCCTTAATGTTGGTTTTTATTTGAATAAGACTATTACATTAAAATAAATAATAAACTTGATTTACAATTAATTTATATAATTCTAAGAGATATATTTCCAGGACTACTTAAGCAGATTGCACAGAAAAATAGTTTGTTTCCATGAAAGTTTTATCACAAACATATTATTACTTAATGTAATAAATCTACATTATTTATCTTGTTGAATACTTTATGGAATTCCATAATTATTTAAAGAAATAAATTTGTAATATAGTGGAAATTACAAGATTATTTGTTTAAATTATTAATCTACATTAAAATTTATCATACAAGTCAATGATTTCACAAATTCAAACATCAATAGTTTAAGTAAAATAAATGGTATTTGTAAATTTTTCAATATCATTACTCTCCGTTAAATGTTTGACTATTACTTGAATTATTTTGTTCGTGCACTTTAAAAGAAACTTTCACAAAAAGCAGTTTCCAATACATTTACTCTTTTACCTTATACGCCATTAGACGGGGGAAACACTCAAGACGCTTCTCTTATATAAAAATGTGTATTTTGTAAAAGACTCGATTTCAAAAGAGGCATTTAGTATTGATGAAAGCATCGGTTATTGTGTAACTTGGCTGGAAATAAATGTCAAGTCTTGGGACCTAAATACGAGGACATTTAAAAGGACAAACAAAGTCTACATTTAACTTAGTCGATGAACACTTTAAAAACTCACGTTTACTTTAATGGCTAACATCAATAATACTAAAATTAAGACCATCTTATTTTATATTCGATTCTTTAATGATTGCAATTAATAATACCAATTTTTTCCCCATATGAAGAATTCGTATTTTGCGGCAACTTGATATGAGATGGTTTTTACAAAGGAAATCAATATTTCAACATACGATATCTAAAAGAAATGTTCTTTTAAGAATAAACCTGAACTGATATATTTTTACATGTTTGACAAAAATCAACATACAATAGTAAAAATATAATTTTACTGAACTACAGATTCACTGTAACATTTTTCTAAAAGCCTTATAATTCGAAATAATTTATTTTAATATGATTAGTATTGAATAAGCTTCATTCTGAAATTTAAGCAATATTTACTTATAAATACTTTCGCCCCTATACATTTCGAATAAGGTCAATATGGATGAATGCTTGCGAAAATAAATATAGATACAGTCTTTATATACTTTTTGATATCTCACATTTCCAAATCAAAAAAGCTATAGAAATAATAAGCAGTTTTATCTAAGAATGATACAATTCCCATTAAATATATATTTTTCATACACACTCATAAGTATAGTAGAATCAATAAATACACAATATCAAAAAACGGGAAGTGACTGTAAATTATTTTCCTCCGTATTCCAATAACCATAAAACAGTTTCAGTTATAGAGCACGGGGTGGTGTTGGGTGGCCATGGTGTTGCAATACTAAATGGGGTGGGTTTTCAGGGGTGGTTACTGCAAAACATGGTTGTACTGCGCGTGCGCACATGCAACATGTTCCTACAATGGCATTTATCTCGAAACACAACAAACTGTGTCATCTCCTCCCCTCGCAATAATATATTATAATCATGAAACTTGGATAACAATAGACAGAAACTGTAATGGGGTAGTTTTTGTTGTATTATATATCCGGGGTTAAATAATCATCTAACCTTTAAGCCAAAAGCCTACTTTTATTTATTTATTATAAGATATTATTTCATTGGTCATTAGTTCAAAAAGTGATAAAAAAGTCTTCAAAATATATTATAATATCTACAAAAAATCCACATATCGATGGCTTATTGATACAAAAACGTATCTAAAAAAATCCGCAGTTTGATTTAAATATATGTTATCCCGAATGAGTTGATTAATATATCGAAGAAATTTATTTTAATAATAAATTTGTTGTAAAATAAGTTGATCGATGAATCAGATTTGATGAAAATAATAGATAATTTTGGATTATGCTTCAATTCTTTTCTTTCGATTCTGTTAACAATACAAAGAAGTAATCGTAATACAAAGTCACTAAAAATGAACAAGTGAATTTGTATCTTAATTTTTTTATACAAATCTCCTGTTTGGCTTAGCTAAAGTATATATATATATATATATATATATATATATATATATATATATATATATATATATATATATATAATCTTAAATGATTTTAACGACGTGTAACTTATAAAAGTCTAATAATTATAAAAATATTTACAAATAATGTAAGTTAAATCTTCATTTTTTCACCAAAATAAACAATAATATTTAACAGTAATAACAAAAAACTTCTCCACTAACTCTTTAATACAAAATGTCAGAATCAAAATATGTTTCAAATAAGCGAAATTTTAGATTACCACTGAAATGTTGAGAGACATTCCTTAAAAATTCTTTAACATATCTTTTTTCACAAACACATCTGATTTTGTCTGTCATTATTGATTTTACTATATTCGTGTTTCACAATATTTTTTTTATTCATATAGTATTAAGTATATGTTTTTGTAATTCTAAGTTTATTTTTTATTATTATTATTATTATTATTTATTATGCATAATATTTATATATATTTTAGTAGTTCTACAAGTGGGTTTTTGTATTTTTTCCCATAAATTATGTTATGACTTATTAGTTATTTTAAATATCAATTAATTATACTCCTTATTAAAATAAGTAAAAGACTAAGTCTATAAACTTAACATTGTTACAACAAATCATAATGTATCAAAACATTGTACGCAAATTATATTAAATAAAGAAATTGTATAATAAAAATTTAACAGTAAAAAAACACAAATATTTCAAGTTGAAAGCCACCCAATGGTTTATACGCAGTACAGACATAAAGTAAAATTTATTTCAATTTAATTGAAATTTGCCATCCAATTCTCTGATACTCTGAAATTGTATATTTTTAAAAGCATTGTTACATTATATTGTTGCTTTTTCGTATAATAAAATCCCATGCTGTGTGAAATTTAGTAGGAATGGCTTCAAAAAATATTTATATAATACACTGAATCGAAGCAAACCTGAATTTTTTTTAATATATACCTCATTAATCTTGATATTTTTCAGGTTTGTTTTAATTTAATAAAATTCAATTTAGTATATCAGATGTGCTAAACGAGCTTCTTATTTTAATTACGATATAATAATAAAATATTTAAATTCCTTTACTCGGTTTAATTTGTTTTAATTATTGATAGTACCTATTAAAAACTAACCTCCAATTTATAAACTGGTAAACAGACGAGTGCTACTAGTTACACAATTATAAAAAAGCAGTATTAATTTATTTTAATTTACTTCTATTAGTATAGAATCCAAATTTAGATTTTTAGAATATTTTCAATATAATATTGATGTTATTTTGTATTATTTTCCTTTATTTGACGAGGACATTGCACCAAAGGTCATTAATATTGCAGTGTATGAATACTCTTCGTATTTATTCATTCATTATGAAATGAAAACAGAAGGAATAATTCACCAAAAACAGAGATGACTCCTTCAAATGTTTAAATATAACGTACTTTTGTCTAAAGGGAGTATAATTCAAAAAGACAATTTTTGTAGTTATGAAGGCATTTACATAGTATGTTTTCAGACTTGTACACTTTTTAGTTATTCATGGAAGTCTCTGCTGTAACCTGAAAGCTCTGGTGTCATTTTAAAACCACTCAACCTCTAATCATCCTGAAAAAAAATCCTCTCCGTTTATGAAAATGAAGTTATTATACTTACAAAATAAGCATTGACTAAGTTAAGGATAACGGATTGTTCATAAATAGCATAACAAAGCACAAAGTCTTCTCCAGTGTTTTCCATTATTTCTTGAAGTTTCAGCGTTAAATTCATAAGTTGCATTGCAGCTGAAAAAGCTTTTAGTGTTGATTATTCCACCTCATGCATCTGAAAGCTTTGTAATCAAAATAAGAAGCCTCATTATACCAAATTAATGAAAATGTAGCTTGTCTTATTTAAAAAAAGTCGGTTCATTAGTGCAGCATTATTCTTATCCGTTTCTCGGAAAATATGTTGCTGTTTTTTTATTGGAGAAGACATTTAGTTGGTTGTTTTTTTTGTGTATTTATATAAAGGATGTTTGGTTGACTTTTTGCTCACTAATTAATCTTTGGCACAAGGCCACCGGCAATTTGTATTTCTTATTCTGCCTCGACAAAGAAGATCCTTATTAATTTTTATTTTAATATAATAGATGCCTGGAGGGAAGTTTCACGTAGTTTATAAATTGCCAAACATGTAACGCTGATCGCGATGAAATATTTTCTTTGAGCCAAGTTAACCAAGACGTTATTAATTTAAGACAAAAACTTGGCACGTGTTATGTTAATAATAATTTTCAAAGGTTGATCTTCCACCCCCTAGAGGGGTTGTTCTTGATCATTTGAGATCATTGGGGAATTGGGCTTTCACTCGTATGGATTAACTTGTAATAAAAGTGAGAATATTGATTCAAAATTTGTCCCAACGGCACTTATTGGCTATATAATATATTTCCTAATTAAACGATATATTTTATAAGCATCCTGTCCTGAATAATAAATATTTAATATAATACAAAATAAATATACTCATATAAAGACACCCGTATCATACAATTGCCTCTTATCCCTTCATTTCACTCTATGCGGAAACGGTACGGTGTATAATAAAAAAGATGTATATGGCCGTATTTAACATACTAGTGTAATGAGTGTATTTTATTGAGTCATGCTAGAGCTGAACAGTATTGGTGCGTATAAGAATAGAGCTAGCAACTGGCAATTGGTGTACACCAGCTCTATTTGTATACACACCACATGCAACACTATCATTACACTAATATGTATTTTGAATGCGGCCGATAATTCCAATAATAGATGTTTTTTGTGAAAAATAGTCTACATATTCGTCCATGAATCTGAAATAGATTATGGAAATATTTTCCCTAATATAATATATTCAATAAAAGTAATATCTGATAAAAAATACTGTGGTCATGGGTTTAAATCCCAATCAAGTAAAAAAATATATTGATTTAATCGGATATTACGACTGGGAGTTCAGGAATAAATTTAATAAAATCCCAATCGATAGTCCAGGTTTACTCTGATTTCCTGGATTGTGAGGAAAGGCGATTAAGTCGGGCAGACCTCTGTATTTTAAAAATTTGTAAAATCATTTTAAAAAAGTCAATCATTTTCATTGGTAATATTCTGTAGTATTCTCAACCCCATCGAAGTTTTTATTTACTTATCATTATTATTCCCCCTTTTGAGAAAGCCTGAAAAATATTCGTTATGTATTTCATGCGAATCCTCTTTAACCCCTTTCGATCCACTTTTTGTATTTTATAAATAATCTTATATATTTTATGGCTTATCAGTCAGCGAAAGTCCAGAAGGCAAACTCTTTGAAGTTAATCCACGCCAAAGCTTCAAACAAATTAATTAATTTTCTATAATATAATTCAGCCATGAGATATATTCTCGTTGTAATTGACTCCAAACCAATTTGAATGACTTTAGGACGATGTCCCTTGCTCTAAACTTCCTCCTTATGTGAATATCCAAACCCTCGGCCATACAAAATATACCCTCGATTATCTCACCGCCTTACATCCCTAATTGCTTTCCTTGGGACGGAAGAATATCTATCAGAAAGAGCAGATATTGGGTTAGTATTTTGGGATAATAAGGTTTTTTCCTGGTTTTGGGTGGATGCGATATAATTTCGTTTCCGCCTGAATAACTTATAATATCCGTATTCTATTACGATACTAAAATACAAAATATTCATATAAAAAATGTGCAGAATTCTGCAGGTATATTAGGTTATTGGTGCCCTGGGATAGGATTTAAATTTATTGCCCCTTTATAAAGCATCTTGATTTATTAATCGATGAAAAAAGGAGCATTTGGCCTCGATTCGACAACCATATAATAAAGGAGAGGGGAATTTTTCACTGTGTTATTTCCCGTATCTTATATTGTGTAGTTGTCATTACGCTGTTGTTATATAGTCTGATCCAACGCTCTCGTGAACAATTTTTGTTTTAAACCTGACTTTTTCATCCAATCGTGAAATGTTTAATATCCCCATTATGCTGTGTATGATTATTTAGAAATTTTTCCACATGATATGAAATTCCGCTGAAGTCGGCGAATAAAAGAGTTGTCCCGCAAATTTGGCAGGGAAAATATTTCCCAAGGCTCTCGTGAAATATTAATATGAAACAGAGAAGGGCAGCCCGATCCAAAATGCAGAATCCACCATTGTTTCTTCCAAAGTTCTTCACTGTCGTCACGGAAAGGCTTGTTAAAAATGAACGCTGCTTTATGGTGAACTTTTTCAATTATACGAGTTCGCCACTCAAATTTTATTCCACTTCCCAACCGTTGCACTTTAATTCACTTCATCATCATCATCATCATCACTTCAACTGGGTGAATTAAACAAGTTTGGGGTCTTCCTCCTCACTTCAGTACTCTGCAGTTCAAGTAAAAGTTGTAAAGTGAACATCCTGTGCCCTGCATTTTCTCCAGAAGCGACTTTTTCGCTAATTAGTCATATTTTTTTTAAATAAATCTAATATTATCAAATTGCACATCGTGACTGGGAAATCAATAATAAATATATTAGTCCAGGCTTAGTCTAACACTTTCATTGCTCCTATATAATATTTTGCGCATTGAGCCACTGATAATTAGAGTTGATTCACAGTAGGCCGACCACATACGTTCAGTTGGAAATGTGTAGTTAAAACTAGGGTTGGAATTGGACTGAAAACTGAAAAACCGACCCCAACTCATACACGTTTATATTTAACTATTATATATAGCTGACAGTTATACCTGAACGTGTTTGGCTGGCTTTAGCTAGTATTTAAATTTCAACAAAAATATGAAAATTTCTCCAGAAAAATATTCCTGGAACCAATCTTGCTGGAAAAAATAAAATAAAACGAATGCATAGAGCTCTCAAACAGAGTTTTTTTTTCAAAATCACGTCTGTGGATGTGTTTACCTTTGTAATCTTATAAAGCTCAAAAGAATTTGAATTATTTGAGTCCTCTTTGAGAGATGTTTTGATCACTACCATCAAATTAACTACTCACATGATTTTTTTATTCTACCCATTCTCATATTCATCCAATGTTCATTCTCAAAACATTATATTAATGAATGTATTTAATTGTAATGTTTATTTCAGGAATCATAATCAAGGGTGTTCAGTGTGAAATGATGTGTAAAAGGACAGCCATCGAGTGGCAATGGATGGTGAAAACAGAATCATCCTCAACGTTGGAGGAATAAGGTCAGCTATTCATAAATTTTTCACAAAACAATTCGATTATTGAAGACGATCTTCCACTACGATGAGCATTTTGTACCCAATCAATTCTGCTGAATATTTACAGCAAAGTGGCTCATCTCGTACTAACAAGTCAACATCGGTTTACATTACGAAATTGTATTGTGTTTACCAGACCGATTACCTGAATTAAAATCAGTGACCGCAGAAGTAATCTTATTTTGATCAAAGAACTACCAATTCAATGATATTTTTATATATTTACAGAAGGTTCTTGTCTTATTTATACTGGTGTATTAGCTCCAGTTTAGTCTTGATTAAAAAACCAGCGCCTAACTATTGTATGACAATAGTTACTTAAACAAAAATCCTCTCGCTACGTGTAATATAGAGAAAAATTCGTTTGAAAGAAAATTTATTGTAGACGAGTAGATAAGAGTATTTTCAGATCAGAGAGTCACGTCGCGGTAAGTTCGCACTGTCTTCAGGTATAATTATAAACTTAGGATGGGAACAACTGTCAAATTTCTTAAACGACACTGTAAACTTCTGTATTTTGACGTCGCATCGCGTCATGTTGGGTTGACGTCGCGTCGCAACGTGACGCTCCAATTTGAGTAGGTCTTAAACATTATTTAAATGAAAAGTTTTGTACAAAATACATTTTTCTTCACCAATAAGCCAAAAACTATTATTTGAGATAGTGTTTGACTGAATCTGAAAACATATTTGCACTTGTAATAAATATTCATCATAATAAATGTATGTATTTGTATATCTAAATAATTATAGAGTTATTATTCCCATCCCTTGGCAATCTGAAGTTAAGTATTTAGGTACCATCCTGGACTCGAAACTCAACTGGGCCAAACATATTAAATACATTACTAACAAAACTGACATAGCCATCAATACCCTTTATCCTTTAATCAATAGAAATAGTAAATTATCCATTAAAAATAAGATTCTCATATATAAGTCTACCATTAGGCCCCTTATCTCATATGGATGTGCTGCTTGGGCTACCGTGGCTCAAACTCATATACAAAAGCTCCAAATAATCCAAAACAAGTGCCTTAAAATGATATTAAACTTGGGTCCTGGAACGTACCTTAGAGAAATTCATGAGAGTATCAAAATGAAAACAGTAGAGGAGTTTATCACTGATTTAAGCAATAAACACTATAACAAAATGGTTAACTTCTCCACTAACTCTTTAATACAAAATGTTAACAAAATCAAATGTTTCAAATAAGCGAAATTTTAAATTACCACTGAAATGTTGAGAGACATTCCTTAAAAATTCTTTAACATATCTTTTTTCACAAACACATCTGATTTTGTCTGTCATTAATGATTTTACTATATCCGTGTTTCACAATATTTTGTTTTATTCATATAGTATTAAGTATATGTTTTTTTAATTCTAAGTTTATGTATTATTTATTTTTTTATTATTTATTATGTATAATATTTATATATATTTTAGTAGTTCTACAAGTGGGTTTTTGTATTTTTTCCCATAAATTATGTTATGACATATTAGTTATTTTAAATATCAATTAATTATACTCCGTATTAAAATAAGTAAAAGACTAAGTCTATAAACTTAACATTGTAACAACAAATCATAATGTATCAAAACATTGTACGCAAATTATATTGAATAAAGAAATTGTATAATAATAATAGAGTTATTATCAAAGCTTGGAGATTTCTACTAAATAAAAATGGCCTTGTACAACGACAACCTAAAATCAATTGGAAAATGTAAATATTTTATAAAGCGATAAATATGTATATTAAATTATAATAATTTAGTTGTACCTGTATATCTAGGATAATGTCAGTTAACAATTAAAACCGATTTTTTTAACTTTCAACCTTAGTAGATTTTTTAGAGATTTAAAAACACTCGGTAAGTAAATGTATTTTTAATTCATTTGAAGAGGATTTAATGTGAAAGCGATAGAATTAATCAAGCAAGTGGAAGAGCGGAAGACTTTCTCGTGCCACTTCTTTAATAAGATTAGACGATGTAATTTGTCAAAAATTAATATCAGATTTGTTACCACTCAAATGTCTTTACCATATTTCTAAATCTCTTTTTAATGCTCGTTCGGTAGTGGTAAAATCGTGTTTTCAGTGAAAAATCCTTGAGCCACAAAACGATAACGAAGTATAGTTTTCAGCATCCGAGAATTAATATCATATTCATCGCGTGCAAGGGGTTGAAAATTGCACTTGTATTTATATGGATGGGGGTTGAAGAGTCCATCTACGACTCCATATACGAAGCTTCCATCATAAAAAGATGTGATATTTAATTCAGTAGCCCAGTCTTTTATACCTCTGTATGAGGCCAGGGCCTTCCAATCTAAGGACGTATCAAATGGCTTTTCATCAGATACAATTATAAATAATACACATTTTCCCAACCCCAAACAAATTTCTAAAGACGTGATTGTGATTAATTTAAAAAAAAATTTCATACCGTTTTCGTATTTATTTAAAATATTTTTTTAAAATACAGAGCAACCACTCATAAACAGCATGTAACCAAACAATACAATCCCAATATTCATCATTATGAATTCAGAATATGTAATTCATTATTTTCAATATGTACGAACTCAGTTATAATATAGAAATATACATATTTTTTTAATTAAATATTTCATCTATTTGATGAATATTGAAGAAGCTTCCCATTGCTGCATTAATTGAGGTCACTTTATTTAACAGGCATCACTAATGAAATCACCACGTACATTTCCCATTATATAACAGATAATACAAAAGGAGCCGCCGCATAAATTTACATATGTATTATATTATTACATATTTCAAAAACAAAAGTTTTCATCGGGACTTTGCCAAATAAAATATATGAAATATCGAATACCTGAAAGTTGCCCGGAAACCGAGGAATAACTTTCGAATTTCAATATTTCGTGATACAAATAAGTCGCTTTCAACTTTTTTTTTGTCCTTTCGATACCTTTCATATACATTAAAAGTTATATTATGAAAATGTGCTATTCAGTTCTTTAATGAGATTTTTCCACAACACTGTAACTGAAACACCTGATTTTTTTCAATCATATTTTGTATGAATCCAAATTATTTCATTAAAATGTAAAATGTGTAAATTAATAGGTTACATACCGGTCACGTAACTGCCACGTACCAGTCACGTAACAGCCACGTACCAGTTATGTAGCGGCCACGTATCGTCATCGTACCGATTCATTACCTCGATAAGAATGCCAGGCAACTGGATATGTTAAAATAGCGGACTAAACAGACGAGTCTAGGTGAGAAAATTAGTGTCGCCTCTGTCAAACTCATCTGCTTGGTCTGTCATCTTGATATTTATCATCCACTTGTACTGCCACTATCCCAGTGGTTAGTGTGACGGTTTTGAGGGTTCGATTCACAGCGCCGGCCAAAAAAGTGTCCAATGTAGTCCCTAAATCTGCTGTGGGTGACCTGGGAAACCTCTACTATTTATTTTCTCCCGTAAAGGTCACGGTATCCTGGCCAACCCCTTATAAAGGGACTCCCGTCAATAGGGAAGGCGTCACTGTATATATATTTACTTGTACTGCCCTCTATTATCGGTGGTGTCGACTGACTCCATAATAAAAAAAATGAGATTGTATTAGCGATAAGTGGCCGCTACCTAACTGGTACGTGGCTGCTACGTGACCGATACGCGACGGTCTGGTATGTATTCCTTTAATTTACAATTTACTGTCACTCTAAAATAAATGCCTAGGATAGGTTGGTTATTTACTAAACACACACTCCTTGAATACATCCTAATGAATTAACTTCTACACCTACCCGTAACTTTATATATAACTAACATCCTGATAAAAAGACTGGGACAAAGAGTACACGCGGAGGCTTTAATGGCCAAACAACAACCTTTTCATCCTAAGTGCTGAAATACAACATATTGTTTACAAACCCACTGTGCCACGTGTTGCTTTTATAATGAACCAACTTTAACTAGTTTACCTACCAATAATGTGTATTTGACTTTTCGCGGAATTATTCAAAATAGATGTTATATTCTTTATTGAGGAGATGTTTGCCATTATTTTTTACATCATTGTTATTTTTCCACGCGAGCCTTTTTATTTTACATAATATATTCCACGTACATTGTACAATAAAAACATTTTTACTCACCCAAAATTAGGTCAAACACGTTCTTTTTTTATATTTTGCGTTTTATTAATACATTTGAAAATGTCTCTTTGGTTTGTCGCAATCGCTGGGGAATATCAAATCAGGAAAATGAGAAATCCGCATCGATTATTTGATTGCTTTTATTTATTAAAAAATCCATAAATAGATTCTTGCATCAATTTAGTTAAAATATTTGTAATAGGCACTCAAATTAACTGACTGGGATCAAAATCAATATATTTGACATTTTTTTCTGATCATAGTACTTTGAGTGTATAATAATCGATCCATTACATTTAGGGAATTTTTACATTTGTAATTAACTACGGTAAGTGGGAAGTGAAAAGCCTGTATTATTTATAAAAAATTATTACCGTTTTTATATACAAATATTGAATTTCCCTCCTACAATATTCAATTTATAATCAAATTCCGAGAATAAAATCAAATAGGTTTTTTCTGGATGAACTGCGCCGTACAAAAACACGAATTGAAATATTCCGAAAAGGGGATAATTAAATTTCGTTCATTGCCGTGAAAGCCGAGGTTTTTTTTTACTGAAAAAAATCGTGTTAATAATTGCCAAATGAAACATTTTGTTTGTCTTTAAGACATGGTCTAACAGCAATATTTTAGGATTTCTTTATGTTTATTGCTATAAAAATGTAAGTAATGAAAGGCCTTGGCGGAAAAACGGTAGATGTCCAAAAATTGTCAAAAAAAAAACAAACAGCCCATTAAAATACATTTACATATCAAGATAATGATGTTTATCTCTGTTGAAAATTGCTGTTTTTCAGGCAATATCTTATCTTTTATATAAAAAAATACGCAAATATAATTTTAAACGTTATATGGATTCATGGGCTTTTTTTGTAATATGCACTAATGTTCCCACAGAACCTTTTGAATTTAGTTTATTTTTCTCGGTGCCTAAATATTTAAACAAATTCATGTTAAACAGTCATTTGTTTGCCACATCCTGTCCGCGGACTTCCGTTCAGGTGTAACTTCCTGTGGATTCCCTTACCTTTTTGCTCCTCATCATCAACAACCCTCAACCCCTATTCCCAAAAATATATTGCATTTTCGCACGAAAGCAGACCAAATTTTATCCCCTTTAATAAATGATACTTTATTTACAGATATGAGACCTACAAAGCCACACTGAAGAAGATTCCTGCAACGAGATTGTCGAGGTTAACAGAAGCCTTAGCTAATTATGACCCAATCCTCAACGAGTACTTCTTCGACAGGCATCCTGGAGTATTCGCACAAGTTCTCAATTACTACAGGTAAGATTTACAATATATATTTATAAAAGATACTTGTGATGTAACCAATTAGCAGCTGGTCCCATCTGGATCGTGATCCATTATCTCGAAGACCCTCGTCACAAGTTGACCACATTTGGGTGTGCAGCCACTTTTTAGTCAACTATAAGATAAACTTTCGACAAGCTTAATCGGACAGGATTATCCCAACAGCCGCAACGACAACAGCTTTCAATATAATCCACCTTAATAGTATGAAGCCACCCTCTGTTTATAAGGCAACTCCATATTGATGGACTTTTCATTTATTCATGGCAAAATCTCCCCTTTCGCATTTCAATTTTGTGTAAAAACTTTTTTATGAACCAACAAATCGATATTATATTCACCTTACAATATAATAAAAACAGAATATACCTAGAACAAAGTGAGCTATCGGGAAAAAATTAATAATATTTTTAGTTGCAATGGCTGATTTTTTTTTATTCGAACAATATTCGAACGACACGTTTGTCTGTCTTCAAGTGCAAGTAAAAAACCTAACGAAATCCAACATTCGAACCCAAATCAGGCATATTTTCATAATATTATAGTTTATGTAATACTCATGTAAATGAATTAATTGAATGATTACTTTCTAACGTATAAATATATTTTTTAAAGACAACCTAACATGTTCCAATCTCAACCTAAAGGCGCTTCGAATTCGAATACGGTGTTTATATCTCCTTGGGAATAATCAATTTTTTTAATTTATGAATTTCCACAGCTGATGTTTTCAAGTCAAAAATTTATTTATTTATTTAATAGTAACGCCTAATTAGGGTATTTACAAAATTTTCATTTTATTAAATGGTAAAAATCTCCATTTTACCTTAAGTATTTTTCGTCCAATTACATACTTGTTCCAATTTCCATTGAATTAAATGCAGAGAATTAGCAACAAAGATGGTTCGCGTATTCTAGGCGGTCTCTTTTCCACCAATTCTGCTGCCTACAGCCTTCTTTTAATTACAAACCTTTATGTATTTTGCCTCTCCTACTTTATTTTTTATAATATCCCTTTTCAACTTTATATTGTTATTTATATATGGTTTGTATTTTTTTATGCGTAATTTTTGTAAAAACTGACAATTAAAAATAAATCAAAATCTTACAGAAATACTATTTTACTTGTGTCATTGTGAAATATTTAAAAAAAATATATAAATGTGAATATGAGTGCCGCAATAAATTGGGCCAACCCAAACAGGAGTGGATTAAACCCAAGACTGTGGATTATTTATGATAAAAAAATTAAATTAAATTTATAGAAAAAATTATTTTCCTGGAAAGCTTTATATGAGAAAACTTGATGAATCAACTTTTATTATTATACGAGAAATTTTCGATATGAAAGTAATTCTCAAAATATTATATCTACCTTCAATTGCGGCCCAATTTGATGTTCTTTTCAGCTTAACGACTTTGAGGTTTCCTCATTAGGATTGTATCGAAACAAAGTATTCGGATTCATTTAAGGGAGGCCTTGTAGATCTAATTAGGCCTCGTCTAGAAGCCTTCAATATGCTGCTTCATTTCCGCTAAAGAACAACTTGGACTTTTGCCAACGACCATTGAAAATCTCTTTCTTCACATACAAAACAAATATCCAAACTCCAATTAAGTGTAGATAAAACCATGCAATATTTAATAACAGACTCATAATCGACCATTTAGTAATCTAAGGCAGAAATTTTTACAAAGGCTTCATATATTTTTATTTTTTAACTCATCCATCTTTAAGGTTTGTTAGTCTTGTTCTATTTTCACTCAACCTCTGGTTCTAGCTAATATTTACTTCCCTCTACTCCTGCTTTTTACAACTTTGCCTTACAAACCTAATAAAATACACTGTTCAGTTAATAAAAAATATTTCTACATATTTAAAAATTTCATTCTTCCTTTACACTCTAGAGTAAAAAAAAAATTCTTAGTTGGTAAATTTGAATCGAAAAAGTACACCCCGAGGGCATGGTATTTTAATTATTTTACTATATTCGGGATTTATTATCTTAAAATTTACCTCTGTATTCATATTTTACCCAGTCATTATATTATTTAATATTACGCGAAATGAAATCAAAATATCGCCTTATTTTGAAAACACTGTAATAAAGTAAAATAACACGTTTCGAATTGTATTATTTAGAAACAAGTCTTATTTATACAAAATGTAATATTGGGTTGCTTTGCCCTGAAGGTAATTCGTGTTTACGAACAAAACAAAGGGAATTTCTTATCAAAATGGGTATATTTATATTTGTAAATAAAAATATACATCAAGTATTATTTGCGAAGAGGAATGGTTTAATAACTTTTCGACCAGTTTTAATGAATATTCATACGATATGAAAACATTAATATTGAATAATGAAGGTGTACTTTTAAATTACGAAAGTTTCATACAATTGGATATTCAAATGAAGCGTGTAAATTTACTTGAACTATGAATTCAACACACAAATATAAAATATTAATTTACCCACTAAATTTAAAAATTTCTACCAATTTATAAGAAGGTTTATTTATATTTCATAAAAATTTTAACCCCCTTTCATTCTGAATTTTTTTAAATTTCCGAACTATACAGGCAAGGGAAAATATATTAAATATATATTTTTATTATTGATTACAAATAGTACTCAGTAGTGAGTTAAGAGTGTGAATTTTGTCTTTTAAATACGTTTTTAATGGATATTAAAGATATTGCATACTCTAATATTATATTAAAGTGTATTAAAGCGAAATAATTCTAAAAAAAATTATTAACCATGATACATGAATAATAATTAAATTTTTTTCAGAATTATTTCATTTTAATAGACTTTAATATAATGTTAAAGTATGCTAAAATCTCTGATTGGTTCAACTGGTTTCACAAAAATATTATATGAATTAATAAAAATATTCTCAGTTAATTCAAGTCACAACAATTTTTTATAAAATATCCAACATGTACTCGTTTTTATTATGTATAAGAAAAAATCCTATTCATTTCAATATTAATGTTTTTTTTATTAGGAATCGGCACATGTACATATCAACCTGTACAAATTAAATTAAATATTTATTCGATATGGCAACACCAACACACAAAAATAAATAATTCGTCCTTATAAAAAATATACAGTTTGAATTATTTAACTTTGTTTTAATATTTAATGTGAAATATGTAACTTTGGCCCAGTTTTTCAAGGAATATATTGTCGCGTTTGCCCTTTAATAAATTTGACCACTTTAGTCACCCTAAAAGCGAGCGCCCTTGACGTATGGGACTTGAGACCTTCATCCTTCCTTTCTTCCACTTCTCTTTTGCATTTTTAAGCATTAAGCTGTAATGGCGAAGTGAAATACTGCGTGGGAGTTACGCGTGCCATCTGAGAAATAGAAGCTCTTAAGAAGAAAAAAAATATTCGACTCATTTGAAGTCCCGTAGTTAATAACGTCTTACAAAAATTTATAACATAGCTGTCCAAAGCAAAATATCAAAAGAATCTCGTATTTATATTTAGAAGTATAATGTGTTTTTTAACGAGACTATTCGAATATAAGAATATCTCATTAGCGCTACGAAGCTCTGCCCTATTTCTGGCGTAGCTATTATTTTATGTCCTATTATTTTGTCTCTCAATCCATTTATTTTGTATTAATATATAAAAAAATTACATGAATAAACATTATTAGCATAATAGTTCAAAAGATAAGGCACGTACTACAAATACTGTGGTCATGGGTTGAAATCCCGTTAAAGTAAAACCTATATATCTGATTTTTTTTAGTTTAACTATGATAATACAAATATTTTTATCATCATCATTAGCGGCAATCTTTTTGGCTCCTTGTATTTGTTGTGTTCTTAATTGTCTTTTTATGAATTATCGTGGAAATAGTAATAATTAGTTAAATTAAACGCAAACTTACAGGTAAATCTAATAATATACTAAGACAAGAAATTTAAATTAAAACTGTGGTCATGGGTTTAAACTCCACTCAAGTCATATATTTTTTAATTGATTTGATCGGTTATTACGACTGGGAGATCGGGAATAATATTAATAAAATCCCGATCAATCGTCTTGATCCAGGTTTACTATGATTTTCTGTATTGTAAGGTAAATACTGATTATTAAGTCGGTGACCTGTGTAAGATTCACCTTGTTGTGTCTAAAAAATTCTCTCAAAAAAGCTCAGAATTAAATTCAGGATGACTAATCGATGGGTTATTAAATATATATATATATCAACAATTGAGTGAAAACAAAACAAATTACTAAATGAGTAAATATTTTGATGCAATTATATTGGTTTGACATACATTGGATATACACATCTTTATAAAAAAGCTTCTAGATAGATCTTGTGTTAACAAGTAATTTAATACCGCAATGTTCCAGTTCATCTATAATATTTTATGGGTTATAACGACTGGGATATCGGGAAAAATATTAATAATATCCTGACCGATCGTCTTGATCCAAATAATGATTTTTAAGGTAAATAATGATTTTTAAGACGGTGACCTGTGTAACTAGTAATAGTTAAGATCACCGACGGACAATGCGTTAACTCGTTTTTGTGTCTAAAAAAAATAAATTTGTAAAAACCTTCTAAGAAACCCTAAGGGTGTATGTAAATAAATAATCTGAAATCCTACTAATTTAAACCCTAGCTCTTGAGTACTCTACAATATTACTATTTCTTCTAAAATTAAATTTAACTAGTAATAGTAACGATCACAATGAATGTTGTTGTGTATAAAAAAACCTTCTGAAAAAGCCCCTTAAGGTGTACATATATAAATAAATATATTTTAGTGAAATATTATTAAATATTCTCTCTATATAAAGCATAGATTCATAGTGGAAAAACACACTTATATTGTGAAGTGTTATTACGTCTCCATACAAACAAGATGAAGCCCATATCAAATTTCAGGCACAAATAAGAGCTTCTTTCCACTTCATATAATATACATAAACCTCTTGAAAGCTGATACAGGCACTAGAGTTACCTCATT
The DNA here is from genome assembly GCA_022606485.1 of Agraylea sexmaculata. NCBI lineage: Eukaryota > Metazoa > Arthropoda > Insecta > Trichoptera > Hydroptilidae > Agraylea > Agraylea sexmaculata. The sequence goes on along the minus strand of JAGTTH010006034.1, from coordinate 26,459 downwards.
GAAATTAGCTCCACACGTAGCATAATAAAAATTAGCACGTGTTTAACCTTAGATAATTACGTAAAGTGCTACTCGACAAAACACGCCAAGATGGCCTTACACTATTTTGTTTTCACATAATCGCGTTTAATAATTCAGCATGCTCAGCATACACGTTCCACTATCCATACAATTTAAGTAAGTAAATATATTCTTACTGAAAAGTAGTCTCGGTGAATATTACCTACGCCAACAGCTACGACGACGCGTAGATATAGTGGTTGGCGTGGCGTAGCGGCAGCCACACAATATTGGAGAATCTAGTGAACACGCTTTAAGGAAATTAATTATTTATTAAAAATAATCACCATTCCCTTCTCTAATATTATTGTGGCATTAGTTTGCTACGCCATCCTACTATGGCTACGAGTCGTAGCCGCCTTCAGTCATAATCCGATATGATTTTTTTCCAACCACTTACATACGTTCAAATATTGACTTTCTTTGAATTTCGTTCACCGGGTAAATTAATATTATCACATGATTCTGGTAGGCCCTTATCTAGTAGAATAAATAAATCATCATCTGTAATCCCTCAACACAAGCAAATACGGTAAATGGGGTCGTTATATTAGGATCCATTAGTGAAGACCTTCTTTCTAGCTTACTAAGCTAAATCCTTCACGTCCACCGAAATATCTTCTTCATCTCAAGGGAGCACATATTATTGAAAATTAGAACTAATTGCCTCCCTGAACGTGTTGAATATTTCATTTGGTAATTAATATTACGTCCTGCTTTCGAAATACATGTGACCAGCCAGGCGTATAATCGAATTGATTAATAAACAGACTGCTTAATAAGCGATGGTTTTAAACCTGCTAAAAATTAATAAAAAAAATCAATTAATAAAAAAATATTTATTATTAAAATATTAATTGTATTAAAAGCTCTCTTAAATCCCATTTATACAAATTTATCAATCTCTCTAACCTAACCTTATTTTTGTGTTTATCTGTAATAGTCATATCATTGAGTTTCTAGTAGACTTTTTGGGTACATAACTTTAGTTTGCATTTTGCCTTTTAAACCCCTAGTCACATTTTGACTACATGAAACAGCAGTGTTTAGCAGCGCTGGATTTTAATAGGAAAGAAATTGCTTTTAGACTTTATACTCTCTCTTGAGACACACTTTTACCAATGAAAATATAAAAATGTAGTTGTCATCAAGATTTATTAGAATCTGAATGCAATATAAAGCTTCTTTCATACTATTTAGATAAACGATATATCGTTACAAATAAAAGGAGGTTCAGAAAACAGGGAATAAATCTATTCGATCTAGACTAGATATACAATTCTCAGAATACTAGTTATAAGCGTCATCTCGAGACATGTCACTTGTGATAAGTCGCTCTTGTATGAACAGGTCTTAAGAGCACTATTTTTGCGCTTAATCGAAGGTCTTGTAACAGAAAATATAAAAAAAAAAATTAGGGATATGTCTATTAAATATAAAAATATTATTTTGATAAGTATGTGGGTATAAAATATGTTTTTATTGAATATAATGTGTAAGGTTGCGATATTACTCCGCTGAATAACCCCCCCATTTATCACCACCCTTTCAGTCTAAATAATATCAATACGGCGCCATATCTTACGAAATTTACATTATCATTTATTAAATAATATATTATTTTCAGGACGGGAAAACTCCACTACCCAACAAATGTATGCGGTCCACTGTTCGAAGAGGAACTAGAGTTTTGGGGTTTAGACTCAAACCAAGTAGAGCCTTGCTGTTGGTCCACTTACAGCATTCACAGAGACACTCAGGTATTTTTTTATGTATCTATATATATATACATATATATATATACATATATATATATATATATATATATATATATATATATATATATATATATATATATATATATATATAACTATATATATATATATATATAATAAATAAAACTAAGCTATAACTACATGTCACAACATCATTTATCATGTGTGACGGACGAAGTGCGAATAACAGATGTAAAAACATATTACACTTATTCACATGGCCTATGTCAAATATATCATACTCAAGCCAAACCCGAGGCATTTACATTTTTATTTTAAGAATTTGTGTATGAAATATTTAATGTAATTTAAACCCTATCTCGTGTGTAAGCCTCGCATTATGCATAAATAAATATCTTACAACGTAAATTGCCTAGGCTTATTTTAATTTACGTTGGGTAAGGTTTAAATGAATCATTTAAGTATGAATATTAAATTTTTAATGAAATTGTGTGGAGTTCTATCAATAAATTATTGTCTATTCTCTTTATACGTTAAAGGTTATTTTAAATTGCCATTTTGCTGACTGCTTGATGGAATTCCATATTATATTGATAGATTGTGTAAATTTATGGAAATTAAATAGTATGTTAATCTAAGACTTTCCTACTAGACTAATTACTCTAATGACTTTTTACCATTTTGTTAAATTTTATAGTCAAAAGTATGCGTTTTTTTCAGTTTTTTATGGAATTTTTCATTAAATTCATAATTATTTTTTTATGTAAATTTAACTGTAAATATACAATAGGGAAAAACCAAATGATATTCTTTAATATCTTTAAAAATGTCGGAAATGGAGTGTATGTTCTAATAAATAAATGAGATATGGTTCACTCTTTGAATCTTACAGAATTTGTAAGGAAGTTATCAAAGTTATTCAAAATAATCCAAGATATACACAATATCAAACAGCCCTTCATTAAAAATAAACCAGCTTACGGAGAGCCCCTCACATTGGGAATGGAATATAATAAATATTACAAGATTAATTAATATCAGTGTGTCTTTAAAACAAGGCGTGAAACTTTCCCCTGATTAATGCGATAAAGAACTAAGTTTAAAATTAGTTTCATCACACAACGGCTGAAAATGATAATATTTTGTGCTGAAATCCGCCGATTAATACGAGTCAAACGAGACGAGATGGTTCCATTTGTGAAAAAGTTTCACAGGGTGAACCTCAAATAGGATCGGGTTTTTAATGGCGGCTGCCGGTCCCAAATTCAAATGGTGAACACTAATCGCTACAATAAAGATGGTGTGGGACTAACCTGAAAGCCTTTTACAACGCCCTCCTGAAAGTTTCCTGAAAATCACTGTTCCTCAACAATACTCAAGTCTGCTATAATTAACTCACGCCTCAGATTTATATCGCGGACGTCTTAATATTCAAAGTGTTACAAACTTCCTGTCGTAGTTTTTCATTCAAGTACATACCATTAAATTACTGTAATCAATATTTTATTTAAATAAATTTAAAAATACAATAAATTTTCCCCCACATTTTAGGGAGTGGACTTTTACTCCGTGGGGATATTTCTACCCCATATATGAATAAATAAATACATAAATAATTACACATTTTGGGTCTTCTGTAAGCTGTGAAATAAATAAAATAATTTAAAAACCTCCCCTTGTATGTAATATTCTCTATTGATTAAAAGTCTACCCTATATTCACAAAAAAATATAATTTATTATATGCTCAATACACTTAAACAGAACTACTCTTTATTTTTTGTAGAGAATATATGAGTGTCGAAACAAAATACAGCAAACAACTGTAATTAGTAATATTGTTATATAAAACAATATTGCTTTTTGTTATGGTATGACCAGAGATGTACCAAAGTCAAACGAATATTATAGTATTATGCCATATAATACCGTCTCTTTCCCATATATGTCGATTAATTCCACCCTATGGAGCAATTGACAGAAAAGAGATAATACTATAATATTCGTTTGACTTTGGCACATCTCTGGGTGTAATCGATCAAAGCCTATCTAAAATTTTCATGAAACACATTTTTATGTATCTAGAATTGAATTCCTTTTCTGAATAACTCCCAAATTTAAATAAAGAAGAAAAAGCCGGTTAAAAGTTAGCTTCTTGTATGATTTAACTGGTGTTTCGAATTACTAATTATCAAATATTAAAAAACAAGATGTTAAAAGCTTACTTTGATGAACTACACAATGGCTTCATAAACATGGATCTTTTCGCGGTGATTATTTTAAATTTAAAATGTATTTTTTTTTCAAGCACTGTAAATTCTTTTGTTTTATATATGTTTTTTTTATCCTAGTCGTAGTAATAGGAGGAAGGAATAACAAACAGTCCTCTTTTACATATTTCAGGCGTCCTTTCTTAGTCACTTTTTGAATACGACTCTCTGACTCGACCTTTTTCGCACACTTAAAGTCGCACGAAAAAAATATATTTATTTTTTTCCATACCGAATATAATAAAATTCTGTAGCTATAAAGTCTATGGCCTTAAAAAAATAAACAGTTCAGCTTGTTGAAATTGGGCGGGTATGAAAAATGTCTAGGCTTTTTCTCATAATACATGACAAATTTCGTTTCAAAATAATATAATATATGGGTCAGTAACACATAAACGTATGTAAAAATAAATCTACTTTTAAGTAGAATATATTTTTACTATTTATGAGGTTAACTAATGATTTTAACTTATTGTAACCCAAGTCGTATCTTTATCAGAAGCTTATTTATAAACATATTATGTGAAATGTTATAATAATGTCATATATGCTGGAAGGATTAAAATAGGATAAATTAGGTTTAAACCCTGTTTTATGGGCTATGAACAAATTTAAATTATCTACAAAAATATGCAGTTTTACTCTTAACAATATTAAATAATTGTAACCAAAAGTGTTACTATATCACAAGTTTATTTATAAATATTTTATGTGAAAATTATAATTATGTCATATTCGTATAAAAGGATTTCAATGGGGTTAATTAGATTTAAACCCTATTTTAATGGGCAATAAAGACAAAAAATTATCTACAAAAAATCCGTTAAATATTCAGTTTTACTCTTAATGATCATAACTAATTTTAACCCAAGTTTTATTTTTATCATAAACTTATTTATAAGAATATTATGTGAATACGTATAAAATTTTCATGTTCTTATGAAGGATTTAATCTTAATTTTGATTGCTATTGATACAAAAAAGTATCTACAAAACATCCATTAAATATTTAGTTTTACTGTTAATGATCTTAACTAATTGTAACATAATTTGTTTCTATGTCAGAAGCTTATTTATAAATTTGAATATTAAATGAAAGCCAAACCAATATATTTGCACTGAAATATTCAACTTGAAAAATATATAAATTTCTTTTCTGCTTGAAAACAGTTAATTTGTAGATAAAGTTATCTGTTACTGACCCATCGTAATAAAGAGAAGTCAAACGAGGAACATATTAAGTACCCCCAGGAGACCACAAATTAGTTTTTTTTTCAGCAGGGGCTTGTATAAACTCACGGTATGAAAAGCGAATTCCGAAGCCTAATGAAGTATTGTGTAAAATATTCTTATATAATAATAATTATATAAAAATTGAGTAACGTGGTTGAAAAGAGGCAATATGGCGTATGAAGGTTCGCCGGAAGAGCCTACTTGAGTTCCATTAACAAAATTTAGGACACTACACGTCGTCTCCTGAAACCTGAATATCATCCGACACTTTACAAAAGACCATCATTAAGCCAGTGTTTTAAAAATAGCCTTTAAAAATCCTTCCAAGGACGCTGGAATTTTTAAGGTAAAGTGACACCTCGATATACGAACTTTCATCTCAGGTGCGTTTTCAGAAACATTTTAATATCTGCATTTTGAACAAGGGATTATTGTGAGAATGATAACATCAATTTCAACTTGTACTAATAAAGAAAATTATATTACACGGTGTGCATTGGCCACCGCGCAGCTGTTGTTTGGCCCCATTGGACAATTGTCTATTAAAATCTGTTAATAGACAAAAAAAGTTATACAACAAAAATAAAATTAATGTCTAAGATAACTTGTGCCAAATATAAAAAAAAACAAAATAAAAAATATATTTGCAACAAAATGATTATTTTTCAATTTTTCGTGTAATTTAAGATCGATTGTATTGTAATATTAAAAATGTTTTTTTTTATTATTAAGGACGTTACAGTTTTTTTATTATTATTTCATTTATTTATTCATTCAATCGTATATTCAAATGAAGCATGTAAATTTACTTAAACTTTGAATTTAACACACAAATATAAAACATTAATTTTCCCAATAGGTACATTTTTAAAAAAAACCTAGCAATTTATACGAAGATTTATTTATATTTCATAAAAATGTTTACCAGCTTTCAGTATACATTTTTAAATTTCTAAACTATACAGGATGCATTTGAATTAACTGAGAATATTTTAGGGGGTTGTATTATTGATTAAAAAATATTAATAGTGCTTTTGGAATCAAATCTTGAAATCAGCCGTTTCAGTAGTGACTGTGGATGGATTCTGTTAAATACTTAATTAATATTTTTTATTTATTAAAAATCTCAAAATTAACTATATATGTATATTAATAAAATTGTGTAGCTTTTTAATAAATCGGTGTTTAAAACCGTGCGCCTCCCAGGCATGTGTTTACCTTTTCAGTACAAAAAAATAATCTTTCTAGGGTTAATGATGTTTTAGAGGTTATATTTTGTAATTCACGTTTATTATATGATAAGACAACGGTAAGAAATCCAGTGGTTTATCCATATTGTATGAACAGACAAGATATAAAGTTGTTGTATTGCGGTAATATTACATGAGCATGACAAGACCAATATTTGTGAGTAATACTCTCGCCAACTACATTCATATTTCACCATGTTCTCTGTATTAAATCTGAGATCTTCCACAATTTACATACAGTATAACCTGTATTAATTTCGGTGGAAAATTTAGACTAGACAATTTTCAATGCGGATAATCGACGCTCTGAAAGTTTTTATCAGTAATACATACGATTTATTCAAAGCTATATCGCAATTTAATTTATGACCAGGGCGTGCAAACGGATAAGAAGAGCTGATAAATATCATATTGTATTTACGACAAAGCCTTCGATAATAATATAAAAAATGCGTTATTGGAGATTCGTTCAATTCGATTGATGAAAATATTTTTATATTTCTGCTTTCGGGTTACAAAAAACGCATCTATATAATGAACTTTTTTTGACCCATTGTCTCTTTTGCTTGTATGAGTAAAACCGACACCACTTATATTAGAAGGCCTGATCAAGCAGTTGAGTTTAACAGAAACAATTATTATTATCTCAATCAGACTCGTCTGCTTGGTCCGACATCTTAAAAACTACTAGTGAATTAATCTACTCATTGGGCATGTATATGGTTTAGGTCACACTTGAGCGTCGCGTATGTATCAGGTTGTACAAATATCAAGATGAAGGACCAAGTAGATGAGTTTGACTGTGTGATCATGGTTGTCACAATCAGACTCGTCTGCTTGGTCCGACATCTTGATATTTATACATACATCCAGTTGTCTGGCATTCTTATCGACGGTAACAGTAAAACCCTCTTTTACATGATTCGACTTATCTCATTCTAAAATCGTATATCAAGCAAAATATTTTTCCAGGACGTATAGAAAGTTGTTCGTATATCGAGGGTCCACTGTCTTTATCTGTACATAACTTTTTATAGCGAGCAGCTTATCTTAATGTAATCCTGAAGATTTTGCCATTTGCTAAAAAAATCTATTATTTAATATCCTTTACGGTGTTTCTCGTTAGTTTTTATTGAAAATACACACTTCTGAGAAAATGTCACGTCTTAAATTCGTTGTTTTTTTTTCAGACTACGTTGGCTATTTTAGACAAGCTGGATATCGACAGTGAGAAGCCTTCAGATGAAGAAATTGCCAGGATATTCGGATATGAAGAGGCTTATCTCAATGGAGAGCTGACCGCTTGGCAGAGACTAAAACCTAAGGTTTGGTCTCTCTTCGATGAACCTTCCAGCTCCACTTCAGCAAAAGTGAGTTATTTTCAAATATTTATTCAATTACTTAGTGTACGCTCTCTATAGAAATATCTCTCTGCTGCATAGTTAATTTATTCTCGTTTTCTCTTGCAAACACTATAATATTCTGGATTGTATATTTATTTAAAAGCTCGCTCTGTTCACACGCTTCTTTCCATGACAGACTCATAATTAATAATAATAAATTCTGCAAACAGAAGTTGAATAGCAAACACCTTCATACAAAACTACCCCACAAACATTGAATACATAAAAGGGGTAAAACAAACAACCAAATCCTCATACAATCAACTTCTACAGTTCATTAAAATTTATGTAATACTGCTATCAGTCCCATCTTCTTTGTTATGAGGAGAATTAACCCAAGTGGATAAGATAAAGTACTTTGAGGTATTCGAAAACTGCAACGATTTCATTTATATTTTTGCTTTTTATTTTAATTCAACTTTGTGATATTTACACAAAATATTATACAATATACAACTGCAGTTATCATACATTAAATATTTTAGTCATGGTTTGGTTATGATATATGTTGTATAATATGTCACATTATAACGTCACGTACTGATTACGTACCGGCCACGCACAAGCCAAGTATCGACGACGTACTGGACCTTTCAACATCAAGAACGCATAGTGTTGCCAATATTAGTCAAAGTTTAACCTCTAGACTATTTTTGACGCCTTTTTTAGCGTATAAATAATAAATTATTTAATTCTTCGTTCAAAAAAGCCAGGCAGTGAATAAAAATATTCCAACTCATTAAGGTGTCTCCCCAAGACACGTCAAATGAGTATTTTATTAGTTTTTGTAGAAATAGTCTTCATTTTTTCCATCCCATTAATTTCCCCCTCATTTTTAGGACTTTTTCATCACTCTCCTTTCAAATACTACTTCTTTCATATCGGCCGCATTTTTTCAATTTATCACTTCCTCGATCTCCGGTGTGATGAAAAAAAAATCAATAAGAAATTCCTTGTTCAGAGGACCAGGACAAAAAAATATTCAATAGTTTATAGGTTGATTATAATAATTGAAGATTGCATTTCGTAATGGGGTCAATTGAGTAGTATCTTAAGCATTGAAACTTGACATAAAGACGCCCATTGTATTATTAAATTAAATTAAATCCACCTTATAATTGTGATAACGGAATCTAAAGCTTCCCTCTTTTAATTAATACTGTATAAAATAAGAATATATTATAACGATAGTACATTGTAATAATAAGAGAGGCTAATTTAAGGCAATTACAATTTCACATGCTTTACTCGCGCTGAAATTTCTCATTTAAATGCGTAAAGATCAGCACGAGTCTTTGCTTTCAGCCATAATAATATACACATTTTATTCATTACCAACAAAACGTTTCTTTTGACATAATATTTCATTTGCATATCAATCCTCGGTTTATTTTATAAATGGAAAATTTTATGAAGAAAATATTTTTCATACTTCCTCTTTGTTTTAAAGACATTTTCAGTTGGGAAATTAATTACCAGCAGTCATCATTGGTGACCTCATATTTTCCTTCAAACAAAGATTGGTTCACTGAGTATATTTTTACAGCGAAATTATAAAAATATGTTAAAAACGTGTTCTTTTTAATTATTCATATTAGAAGAATAGAAGAATTCCTTGATACAATCCAATTTAATAAATAAATAGTGTCACTGGAGTAGTTTTTCGTAACAAGAGTTTTTTTCAGGATTGTGGGAATAGTGATATTGGAACGGCACGTAACGGCCTCGTATTAATGACGTACCGGCCACGTATTGATGACGTATCCTCAACCATCTGGGTCGATTAGTTCCCATCATAATCCTCTTGGCTGCTTTGAGTAATTGGTTCAAAAAGAGATTCCTTTTTATTGACAGAGCTGGTACGTTGTTGATACGTTGACCGCTACGTAGCCGGTACATACCTGCCATTACGTGAATTTCTAATATGACTACGGCTTTATGGCTCAAAAATACAATGACAAATATCATGATTCAAATTTCTGCTATTGCGATAAAAGGTTTATCGAACCAGGCATAAAATGTATACTGAAATGATAATTAGATTAAAAAGAGCCGTCATATCGGGAAATTTCTACAGTTAAATTATAATAGTTAAGCAGGTTAAATTCCTACAAATTAACCCAAATATGTACATGTAATAAAATTAATCCTGGCACATTTCAGTATCCGAACAATTTATGAATGTGAACGTTCATTATATTTTAAGTAACTCTATACCTCTGTTATAAAGTCAGAGATCATAAACATTCCCTTTAGACATGTATTAAGTTTCAAATGCAAATATTTCAATTACGTTCCTCTTGTTTTCAGGAATGATACAATCGCTTGTGGGTTTCACAATTACTATTTTCAGGAGGATGGCGTTAAAATATGCAAATAGATCCTTTGTCACTACTTCAAGGAAAATATTTGCATTAATATGGCTATAAGGGTTAACATTATTTATTGCAAACAAATAGCGGTGAGGCAATCAATATTTCAGGAATGAATCTTTGTGTTTTCCCTCGAGGCCTTTATTTTCTGGGACAAATCGTACTTTTTCCTATAATTAGCACCCACAAGAAAATGATAATATTTCAATAATAACGAAAATATTTCTAACTAATGATAGGATTGTCTCGGGGATGAAAAAGAATGTCTTCCGTTCATTCTTCTTCATGTGACCTTTTTAAAAAAAAATACATGTATACAAAACGAGGCTTTATGTACCAATATATCAAAAAAAAGTTAATATATTTTATATAAAGGGATTCCGTCACTACTGAGAGACTTTTTCGCGAAGAAGACAAAAACACCGGGTAATAACTATAGAATTTTAAATAATCTTTTATTCAATTTTCGCAATATAAAAACGCCTCTTTGTGACCCTTTTAAATCGGCTTTTCAGGTGTTGTTGGGTGGAAAATCGATGATTGATTATTTTAAGCCTGCTGCGAACACTTTTATTATAAAAATTTACTGATATATTTTTTTAATAATTTGGGACATTTTATTACAAGCCAATACAGCGATGGATTATTTTATTACTTTATAAGTGTACTTTTTTAATATAATTCCACCCTTTCAAGAACAGGTATATTTTAATCAATGTACCAAAAAATATATTTCTTAATGCATCGCTGCTATGTTTTAATTTCAACGTTTGTTGAAATTTAATATCACGTGCATCGCATTTTAATAAACTATCATTATTTTTTATTCCATTTTAAATTATTTAAAGGAATGGGAAACTGTAATGTGTGTTTATTAGAATGGAAAATGGGAGCATATTGGTCAATTTTCTAATCCATTAAACGCGCACACAATAGAATCAAATTATTTGTCCATTTTTTAGATACATTTTTAACATAATACGTAAACTTAATATTATATCCGTGTGATTATAATTGTATTTTTTTTACATACTCTAGTACTTATAGAAAAAATCATACATCAATCAGGACTCGAGTTTGCTTATTCTGGACTTTGTTTCTTGTGTTTGTAGAGAAAATTACACACTTTATACTTGACCAGAGTTGAGATTGTTAACCAACCTTTTCTAGTCACAAATTAAACCAATCACAACCATTTTTGGTATGTAAGTTTGCCTCTACGCTTGTCTAAAGTAAGTAATAAATTAGGCAACCGAATATACCAATACCCTTAAAAAATGTATGTAATCGGTAATCTAGTTTATGTAATTATTGTCCAAAGGAAAGCCACAAGCTAATTTATAAAATGTTTAGTATTAAAGCCTATATTTGTATAAAAGGATCTTGATCGATCAATTTGCGACCCTGCATATAAAACGGTCTAATGTCATTTGTCACCTCATTCGATATTCATAGAATTTTGCCATTTAGAAAGTCGAACCCGTCAATTCCAGCACTGGATATATTTGTAAAAAAAATATGGTATCCAAAAAATATTATTCCATTGCTGGTCAACAGTTCGAATAATTTGGAATCAAAGTGCGTATACGTAGCAAATGCGAATAATATTTTTATTTAGGCAATTAGTGACTACACATTGCGGTAAATGTTAAAAAAGCATGACCATCGATCAAGATCAATGTATTAATAATAAAATATTTTATAAAAAATCATACAAGCATGTAGGTATTTTTTTTAAATATAATCTAATAAAAAAAATATATGGTAATTGCGTTTGAAAATGTATGAAATCGGATATTATTCGTAACTGTGTTCATTACAATTCAATGTTTGCTTTTAGCCCGAGATAATTAAACAAACATTGCTTTCACTGAAATTACAACAAAACTTATTAGTAATTTATAATTCATTAAATTACGAGATAAATACAAATAGTCAGAGTAAATTACGAGAAACAGTTGCAATTCTCTGGTCCGAAGCCAATTCAATTGTAACCGTAAGCAACTACTGTACATATTTTCTAAATAAATTTTGCAAGACTTTAAGGTATTAAACCACTGATATATTAGCAGGCCATACAACTGTACGTATAAATATCAAGACGGCGGACCAAGCAGATGGGTTTGATTGAGGTGAGGTGTAATTAAGATTATTTAACAGTCTATCAAGAATTCATACACTCTTACATTTAGCACGCTTAAACAATTAGTGTTGCCTCAATCAGACTCGTCTGATTTGTCCACCATCTTGATATGTATACATGCAGGTGTATGGCCTGCTAATATATCGGTGGTATCGATCAATAACGTCATTGAGTGGTCCACACAAATATGTGAACCTGCTCTTTTCTGTGTTCTTTTTTCCTCCATCTCTCTTTGTTTACATTACAACTGAGAGATTGGGAATAATATTATTAAAATCCCGATCGATCGTCTTGATCCAGGTTTACTCTGATATCCTGTATTGTAAGGTAAATACTGATTATTAAGTCGGTGAGCTGTGTAACTTAGTTAAGATCACCGATAGAAAATTAACTTCTTCAGTTACTCAGACTCGTCTGCTTGGTCCGCCATCTTGATATGTATACATACAGTTGTATGGCCTTCTAATATATCGGTGGTATCGATCAATAACGTCATTGAGTGGTCCACACAAATATGTGAACCTGCTCTTTTCTGTGTTCATTTTTCCTCCATCCCTCTTTGTGGTAAAGTCTCGTACAAATTGTATAAAATATATCAGATTATATTCTGTATAGGCTGTGCTTTATTTTTAAGAAGTGCCGACACTCAGAATCTCTCTCACTTGAGAACAAAGAGCGCCGAGAGATATTTTAAAATCTCATCACTTATACAATTTCGAGGGCGAATTACATTCGCGACGAACCGAACGGAATTTTCAATATTAAATATCCGACATAATTCACCCGGCCATGATTAAAACTTGACCGAATAGTATACAAAAAAACCCTCTTTTTAATATGAGTCGTGTCACTGAACATTGTACTTTAGACCAGAGTGATATTTTCAAGATTTAGCGTCCACTTGGTGACAACAAAAAGTATTGTGTGGTGAAGAGGTATGTTATAAAGTCTTGTATGGAATATAGTAATACTATAAAGAAGGCTTCGACCACTTTATGGAGGCTTGTAAATCAATTTGTACTGAACTCAGCCCTTCACTTCTTAACATACTTCACACCCTACTCCTTTATTATATTGTGTTACCTCAGAATAAATCAAATATTTCACATTTAATATGTCATATATTCTTCTGATATACTATCTCATTGAACAGTATCGTAACTTTAATTTTAAAATACAGAATTAAACTCTGACTAAACAGAACTGGCACAGAACAGAAAAATAAATCGAATTCCTTGGGTCAAGGAATTCGATTTATTTATTTAGCTTTTTTTAGACACAACAACGTGTTAATTAATTGTCTGTCGGTGATCTTAACTATAACTAGTTACACAGGTCACCGACTTAATAATCAGTATTTACCTTACAATACAGGAAATCAGAGTAAACCTGGATCAAGTCGATCGATCGGGATTTTATTAATGTTATTAAATAACCGATCAAATAAAATTTTAAATATATTTGCCTTTAGTGGAATTTAAGCCCATGACCACAGTTTTAATTTTGATTTCTTGTCTTAGTATATTATTAGATTTTCCTCTAAGTTTGTGTGTAATTTAACTAATTATTTCTATTTCCACGGCAATTTATAAAATGACAATTAAGAACACGACAAATACAAGGAGCCAAAATATTGCCGCTAATGATGATGATAAAAATAATTGTATTATCATGTTTAAATTTAAAAAATAAATTTAACGTTTAATTTCTTATAATTTAATCTAAGTAGAAATTTGTATTTTAATTTGATAATTAATCCCCGTGTTTTACATTGTCGATGCTATAATATATCCTAGTTCTCATTAGTCGTGTTCTGATTTGTCGTTTTCCAAAGTTGCATATTGATTTGAAATACATTTCAAGAAATCTTTAATAATAATAAATAATATTTCATAGGAGAATATAATTCAATGAATCTATTCCAATATAAATAAATCCCCTTTCAAAATAACTTCCTGTCTATCACCGGTGTTCAAGGATCCTTTCGTATAGTGTTGGTGTTTTTTCGCACATTTTATTTATTTTAGGCATTTTTGTGGATCCGGAAAGCGGGATTCACATCCCGGGCGGTTCAAAAATCCAATATTTCGTTGATAATTCACACAAACATGACATTGAATGCATAAATTGTGTTTTGAATTTGTAACAAATCCCCAATAAATTGGTTGCTTTATGATTATTAACTGTTTCAATCGAAAATTAATTATCAAAAACGTATGTTAAGGCTTCGTTCATAAACAACTATCAAGTCTGCTAATCCAAAAATATTTAAACCTAAGTCGTGTATATTTTTCCTCCATCAATTTTAAATTAAACTCATATTAATCAAGTATTTTTTATCCTTAAATACTTGATTATAAATAACTGGAATTTATAAACCTACCTGGAAAATTCCACCAATTGGTTAAGGCTTTTGGACAATGTTTAGTTGGATATTTTCAAAAAACCGATTTCTTGTGATTCTTGACTTGGATTTCCCGGTTTGTAAAATGAATTTCCTATCAATGGGCTTGTGTAACTGTAATAAATTATACAACCAACTAACAATATGATTAACTGACGAATGCTGCACTGTCATTATTGAGACTTGGGATCCCCCGTAATGCTCTAGTGGCACTACAGAATGATAATAATTATATATGTATTTATAAAATAAAATAACAGCTATGATTTTTCACACGTATTATGTTATATTACCACCATTTTTTTATAAATTAGTTCGCCTCAACTGTAGTATAAACTTTGTTCTCTACAAACATAAAAAATAACGGTTAGTAAAATTGTCAAAATTGTTTTTTATGATGACCAATTTTAAAGTATTGGTGGATAATTTTGATAACTTGCTAGATATTTGTAAAATAATACTACTCAAAGAAAAGCAGAGCCGTAAAAATGGAATTATCCTCCCAAAAGAAAGGCGGTCGATCACCTAATTATTCACTGCCAATCACAATCGGTTATAGTTAATAATCTTCGTGCATTATTAATACACTTTTTTTGTTTGTTTGTTTCAGATAATATCAGTGATCTCAGTATTCTTCATCTGCGTGTCTGTCCTATCATTCTGCCTGAAAACTCACCCCGACCTGCGAGTAGAGAATGACATACCGATAACTCTAGTCAATACATCATCCATATCCAACGACACGGCTGAATGGTCCGTGGATAGAAGAAATGTGTCAGTTGCCCGTATAAACAAGAGAAATGAACATATATCGACGGCTCCCAGTCCATCTTACAGGAGCTACGACAGGAGATTCAGGCCTGAAAGCCAAGCTAACAAATGGCAAGAGAACTACGGTCAGCCGCACAGAGCATTCTTTTATGTCGAACTACTTTGCAACATATGGTTTACTATAGAACTGGCCGTAAGATCAGTGGTAAGTTAATCAGATTATTAATTAATTAATAATCAACACAGTCTATATACAAACAAAACTATCCTCCATATAAAGACATATGATGATTTTGCTTAATTATAAGGAAAAGCACAGCCCTAGAACCCGGCTTACCTATAATTAGCTTCTGGATAGTTGTATTGTTTGTACAACTTGAGGATGGCCGCAATATAGTATTTTAATAAGTAATTAATTATTGGGACTTAGAGATGTGCCAAATTCAAACGATAATTATTTATTTGCATTTTTATATATATATAATATATATATATATATATATATATATATATATATATATATATATATATATATATATATATATATATATATATATATATATATATGTGTATATATCATGCTCATAAGACCATTTTTTTACAGACAAAATAAAAATATTATTAATAATAATAAAGGTTTAAAACAAAAATGGAAGGTACATAATATATAAAACAATAATAAGGTCGCTCCTAGCCTAGTCATATGTCACAGAATTGGTGGAAAAGAGTATTATATTACCTCTTTATTTCTTTCATTGAAACACTTACAACTAATAATTTAAGAGGTGGAGTGATCTCCTGAAAGAAATATTCTTCACGCCACCATTTCTTTATAGTCTTTACTCTGGTTCATAAAAGTTACAAAGACTTAAACATATAAATTTAATTTCATATGTACGCAAAACATCCAAAAAACGCACACACTAACGGATCTTCATTGCTTGTTTTCATTTTTATTATTTGCTTGCTTTAAGATATCATCAAAATTCTCTATAATTCTTCAACAAGCTGTATTTTTATCACCTAAATCAATATCCATAGGCATTTTAGTATTTTGAGCAGTAAATCCTTTACTGAATAATTTACCAATACTTTAATTTATAATTACCTATTAAATTCAACACCATATGGTCGAGCTCATAACCCAGCCCATAAACCTATAATCACATGATCGTAAAGCAGTTTACCTAATAAAATATTAAAATTTTAAAATTTCACTTTCCATAATATGAATTTGGTAGCGGATAACAAAGTTTTGAGTCGACAAACAAACCATTGAAGTAAACTCTGTGAAAATCAAACGGGCTATTAACATTAAATTTGTTTAATTCGGCAAAGGACTGTTGGAAGATTATCCTGGTTCAGATTTACTTTGATCTGGAGTTTTATTAAGTCGTTAAAAGCTGATTTGTTTAACTCGCCAATTACGATTATTTACACTATTCATTAATGGAGCTACTTATTTATAATATTTATGCATCAGATAATTTTAACGTCAAGATATTACGAGGCACAGATTTTTCAGGGAGAATATCTATGCATATTTAATCACATATATTTCCCTGTAATTAAATTTCATTCATAGAATTTAATTATAAAATTTTGAATGAGTGTTTTGTGTTAATTCATATTAAATGTGTAAATTGAATGAGTTCACTCCAGAATTTTAATCCAAAAAACTACAAACGTTTAATAAGATGATTTCGTTTCATAATTGAATTTTCAAACTATCGAACCATTTCAATAGGGGGAAACTAAAATTATTTAATTATATTTCATTCAAAAGTAAGGGTAAAAATGTTGAAAACATCCTTTTTGAATGAATATTTTTAACTAGATATTTAATTAATCGGCTCAGCTTTAACCTTTTACGAACTAAATAACGAGATGAACGATCGGATTATGATTATTTGAAATTTTTTAATACAACTTGGATTTTTAAATGTATTTAAATGATCCCTTTTTCAACATTCTAACTCTAAAATCTTATTTTATTTTAATAAAAAATATTTATAGTATTTTCAGTTACTTATTAGGTTAATCATAATTATTTATATCAATGCATGTACACACTCCAATTCCTAATTATTCATTTATATGTATAAAAGTGTCATGCATATTGTTTTCATATGTTGGGACAACATGCGCATATTATACATATACTAAACACATACGCGGGCTGTGGCCACCTGCAACACTATAGTCAATAAAATCCGACACGTTCGATAATCTGAAGTTATGAATTGATCTTGTAATTTTTTACGCAATCGTAGTTACCATATTAAGTTAAAGACGGTATAATGTTATTAGAAAGATTGAAAAATGACAAATAAACAAACAGTACGAGCGGTAAAAGAAGCGCCTCAATCGGCTATCATATAAATCCTTTCGTGACAAATTCATGACAATTTGAAATAAAATAGAAGATTTTCGATATAAAATTGGCTTCAAACTTTGTAAGCTTTGAACATATTTAGAGAATATGCGACTGTTATCGCAAGTCTTCCAAAGTCAATGTTTACGATATCAATGTGAAGTTTTGGCACTTCTACAAGAATAAGATAAGAATTGTAAAACTTGTACAAACATTATTGTGCTATTATAGAAATAAACATTAGATATCGCATTGCATATGAATAACTCGTGTAGCCCTTGTATTGTTGCACTCTTCTCTCCTATTCGATAAAGGCATAAGTGTGTCTCCCTCACTCAACACATTTCTAGTGACCACTGAGAGTGGTTGTGACAATACTTTGACGATTAAAACATGCTAAAGAAGTAGTCATTGGTAAAAAGTGAGGCTAGATGTATTTGAGTGTATGTTTGAGTCCATATGACATGTAGTAACAATGCATTTACCCATTTTACTGTGAAATATAACTGAAAATATTAAGATACATGTTTACAGTATAATTGTAATGTAAATCGTCTCCCACGTCTTCCAATCAATTTAGTTCAACTTGGTTTGTTTTAATTACAGGTGGCACCCAATATAATCGAATTCATCAGATCACCTGTGAACATAATCGACTTCATAGCCACACTGAGCTTCTACATGGACGTCATAGTCGAGTCTAGTATGACGCACAAAGTCAGCGATAAAACAGACATTCTCGAGTTCATTTCAATCATCAAAATACTCAGACTGTTCAAGTTGACGAGGCATTCACCTGGACTCAAGATCTTAATACACACATTTAAGGCATCTGCCAAAGAGCTTAC
Source organism: Agraylea sexmaculata (assembly GCA_022606485.1). Lineage (NCBI taxonomy): Eukaryota > Metazoa > Arthropoda > Insecta > Trichoptera > Hydroptilidae > Agraylea > Agraylea sexmaculata. The sequence goes on along the minus strand of JAGTTH010006034.1, from coordinate 7,596 downwards.
TTTGTTGGTGTTCTTCCTTGTTCTGGGAATCGTCGTATTCGCCAGTCTCGTCTTCTATGCCGAAAAGTTACAGGTGAGTCATTACACTAATGAGTACACTTTGATTAATGATCATGGAAATTTGTACAAATTTAAAGAGTTGTTCGCCCCAAATTGACGTACAAAAATCACATCTCCTTTATTTAACTATCCACTATACAGAGAGTCTTTAATATTTGACTTATTAATAATTTAAGAGCTGTGTAGAATAAAATGGTTAAAAGTGGTTTTTCAAATAAAACTACGTAAAAGGCACCATTCAATTTATAACTGACGATTTGGTTTGTTTATATTTTTTTCACCTAACCTTACAGTCACAAGAAATGTTAAAATCATCTCAATATACGCCCTTATTCCACCGAGCCCCTATACTAACAATTTATTTATTAATAATGTTAGAAGGTTTTTTTAGACACAACAACGTGTTAATTAATTGTCTGTCAGTGATCTTAACTATAATTAGTTACACAGATCACCGACTTAATAATCAGTATTTACCTTACAATACAGGAAATTAGAGTAAACTTAATCAAGACAATCCACTGGGATTTAATTAATATTATTCTCGATCTAAGGGGCTTTTTCAGAAGGTTTTAATTCATTTTCTGTCAGTGATCTTAACTATTACTATTTACACAGATTGCCGACTTGATAATCGCCTCAGGTTATACCTTAAAATACAGAAATTAGAGTAAAGCTGGATCAAGATGATTCCATGAATATTATTCTCGATGTCCCAGTCAAAATAACCGATTAAATCTTTTTTATTTTACTTGAGCGGGATTTGAACCCATGACAACAGTATTTGTAGCCACGCGTCTTATTCCCTGAGCAATAAAACCCATATCAATCGTCTCCATTCAGATTCACATTAATTTCCTTGATTGAGAGTGGATTCGAAACTAAATAGTAATGCCTTAATTAAAATTTACTCTTTTAAGAGCTTGAAGCCTTCAGGTAAGTACTGAAAATGCACCGAATATACGGCCTTATTTCCAATTTAAAATAAAATTCATGACGGAATGCTGATATTATATATGTATGTATACATCTAAATAAAAATAGCCGACCACATTGGTGTAATAATAATATATTTTCATGTGAGCTTGTCTGTGCAGTGAATATATATTGTGAGGCATATTCCGAAAATATGACTACTTTTTTAGATGGTACTTTTTGCCCCTTGCAAATACACTTTTTCCTAGAAATAAACCCATATCAAGGCCCCTTTGATCCTTAGCAACAAATGTAGCGTAATACTCACTCACAAGAAGGAATAGCTTTTCATCCATATTTTGGAAAAAAATATATACTTTAAAGTAGACGCGAAACGTCTTTTGAACAAACTTTAGGGAGGTTTTGCCGGATTAGATAACGAATAAAATACATATGATAATATTTACTTTCGAGACCTTTTCAAACGCATGTGAAATTCATGAGAATTTTATTTAAGCCATATACAATTCGCAGACTATGAATATTTTATAAAGTTGATTCGGTTGATTCATAATTTTAACTAATTGTAACCCAATTTGTGTCTTTATTAGAAGCTTATTTCTAAATAGCTCATTCTTTTTATTATTAGACCTAATCCAAATGGATTTCCTTATTGTTGTATTATTTTATTTAAGCTGTCTGATATTTACACAAAACATTATATGATATACATGTACAGTTATTATACTTATCATACAACAATTATTATATTTATGGGACAAATTGTTAAAATTTGAGACCATTTTTTTTAATTTGCACCCCCCTGGCTGTGTAAATTTATTCTTCCTTTCATTTTTGTTTAAATCCAGAAATTTTCGCTAATCTGACAGTTGGCGGTCCCATATGTGTCGGATTATCGAGATTACGCTGTAGTTGCAAATACACGTGTGTTTTTACGGCGGATAAGAATTTTATTGGTCGAAATGCTAACTTCTATCGTGGTTTTATAAATTATCAGACCTAGTCCAAGTGGGTGTGATGAAGTACTTTGACATATTCGAAACTCTCTAACGATTTACTTTATTATTTGATTATTTTTTTATTTTATTTTAATACATCAATTATTATATTCATAGGACAGACTATAAAGTTGAATGAAAATTAAAAAAATAATATAATGTTATAAGATTGTTCTGATAATATCCGAAAATTCAAATAAAATAATACATTTAACCACATAATAAAAATATTAGCCATGCAGTGCTCTACAATTGTGAGCAATTGTAAACCTATCTTTTCGCCCTCTTGGCCGAGGTTTAATTATAATTTAATAATATTTTACAATTAAGAAATACTAAATAAAATTAAAATAATATTGATCGCTCTAGAAGCTGACTTATATGGAAAAAGACAAATCATTTCTTTTTTGTACATTAATCACAACTGTCATTTGTTTGTTGTAATATTTCGTAGGCCCTTTTTTGACATTTTCAAACAATGAAGATTGTCATAATATTTACGATCCCCGATCCCTTTTTTTACTTATTCAACGAACAACCCCTCCTTAATTTTATTTCATGAAAATGAAGTTGATTCCGCTTGAAGTTACTCAAAAAATCATGAAAGAAAACAATACAATTTGTCAAAAATGTGTGTTTCCCCTGTTGGAGCTGTCTGAAAATATTTTAAATATCTCTGTTATTCGTAACCATTTTGTAAAGTTTTCCATTCAAAACACAAACGAAATGAAATTGGCGCTTTAAGAAATGTATTCAGAACATTTCAAGCCCATAATAATATTCAACATCTGTTTTCAGCAAAACAAGAAACACTATTACAGTAAAATATATTTTTTTTCTCAACAAAAAACCTCTTCTTTATTGGCAATAATCAGTAGGTTTCCCCCTCGGTTTGTAAAGCTTGTCATTATTTCTTTTGAAAATTGTCTCTCGCAAATAATATGGAACATTATGAAAAATATAATGATTTATCTGGAAATGTGTGCCAATTTTTACATGAATGGATAATGAGATTTTTTGCTACATTGTTAAATATATTTAATAAAAATGAAGACATAAATAAAAGAACAAAGGTATTATATTATATTGACTAAGAATTATTATTTCTATGTAAATTCATCCAGTATATGATTGTTCCAAACTAATATAAAAAATATTGAGCTGGAATTTACATACATAAATACAAAAATCTTAAAATCGCGATGCATCATCGCGCTTTCGCTATTTTGACGGAAAATGTTGCCATGCTTTGTACTTAAATCATACATACATAGCTTTACTTTTTAATAATTAAAATACACGATAAATATTATAAATGTGGAAAGGTTGTCTTAAGCACGCAATATTTATTTATTTATTTGTAAATATATATTATATTTTTATATAAAACAAAAGACTTCTTCTACAATAGATAAAAATAATAAAAACAGATGAAAATGAGGGTTGTTAATAAAAATTACATAAATTAGTCTGTTTTTTACTTTATTTAGTCTATTTTTAACATGCTGCATAACCACTAGAGCATTACGGAAGATCCCAAGTCGTAGTGATGATAATGCAGCACTCGTCAGTTAGAATATATAGGCTATATAAATTAAAATATGGAATTTAGGGGCTGGGCTGGGTGGAATAAGGGTGTATACTGAAATTGTCAAGATAATCAAGTAAAAACTCTAACTTATATGATAAAGTATTGTCTTTGTCCAGTATCCGTCTTTATTTCACCCAACCCTTCAATTATATTTAATCATTTGAATAATAAAAAACATGCTTCTACAATTACAATATCTATTGTTATTAAAATAAAATTCATACTGAGACTTAGAATAAATACATGATCGAAAGCGACCGTAGTTCACGTGAATTTATTGATAATTTATTTGGATGTCCTTTTTGTCGTTTGGGTCGAGGCAATGGTTGTAAATCTGCTAACAGAATTTGTTACACTTGATGCGTAACATTATTTTGTCGATAATTCCGATGAGGATCCACGACAATAATTTATCACCGGGCCATGAACCCGCAACAATTGAGCCGAGGCCTAAATTACTCGGGTCCCTAGGGACTATTCTACTAAAAGCCCAACACACGCCACAGACTCTTCAAAATAATGAATTATCAAATCTATGTTAACTGTACGATTTTGGGTCTAAATAGTCGAGCAAATGATAAAGAATAAACCTCAAGATTCATCCTTAATTCGAAATTTAATTAAAGGTGGACGGTCAACCAGTTGTAATGTATGAAAATCCTGTGCGCATTCAAGTCTTTTGACATGATTAAAATCATATTATTTGCATTATTGGAATCAGTTTCATTTTCGCATAGATCACAATAAATAGATGCAGTCATATAATTTATTAATAAGTCATAATATTTAGGCTAAGGCCGGTTTTTTCCATGCTTAGTAAATATTAACTAGCTTAGCTAAGTGACGATTAATGACCTCATTTACTAAGCTATTACAAACATGGATAAACCCGGCTTCATACAAATTACACATACGTGATGTGTCATTTTAACTCATACAAGTAAAAGGGCAAGTAATTCTTCAGTCAGTGAGCTACGAGACTCAAGAGTCAAATGCCAGCATTTTTGTGAAATCAATGTAATAGAAACTAACAAAAACTGTACAAATATAAACCGATACTATCGAGTATCGAATAATATGAATAAGCGCATGTCATGGGCTGTATTTAATATAATAGTGTAATGAGAGTGTGTACGTGTGCGTCTACATCCAATACTACCAAGCTCTAGTCTATTCGTATACACACTATCTTGCAAGACTCACTATTATATTGAATACGGCCCATAATTCCGTATCATACATGTGGTTTGTACAAATTCTAGCACACACGCGGCCCATATTCCAAACAAATGTCGTACATAAAGCAAGATATTCCAGAGGCTCCTCTATATTATCATATGGAAATCGTGACCCGGATCTTTGTTGTTTTGTATATAAAATCATAGTAACTTTTAAACAAAGTTAAACATTGAACATCTCCGGTTGAGAAAACAGAACTTTGAAGCCGATTTAAATCAGATTTGTCTGTACAATGGTTGAGTTTAGAATACGCCAAACTTGAATTGACTTTGCAAATTCTCATCTAGTAAAAAAACAACTTTAATCAAATATATCGATGGCTTCGTTTGTTCTAAATGTATTGTCTCAAAAAGTATCACAAAAAAGCAACAGGCATTTTTTTTCTTTCTCGTAGCTGTTTGAGCCTTTAATTGAATTCTTATCCATATTACACGATCTGGACTCGTTCGATTGTGAAAGTGTGAAATTTATTCGTCTTTCAGTAAGGTTATCTTCTTGGCTGCGGAAGAAACCGGTGATAAATTCAAAAGCCGCTGACAAATCTGCTGAGACTCTCTGCGGGAAATCTCGCTCAACTTATGTATATTTTTTACAAAAACTTTTTCAACGCGGTTGAGTTATAAATGTATTTTGTACATTGTATCTGTCTGCTTGTAAATTCGAGATTTAACAAAAATATTATAAAGATACAAAACAGGGGGGAAGACTTTATTGATTTTATTATCGGCGAAACCTCATCGGAGGGTAGAATGAAATTTCCAAATAAATTTAACCAGATCATAAATTTATATGTATACTTTGAAGACTTTTTACTAGGTATATATTGGTAAATTGTTTAATTTTTAATTAATTCATACTGTTCACGATCTGTAACACAGTGGCTCTTTCTGAATTAATATTCACCTTATAATTAAGGATATCCGGGTATAACTGATTGTCTTAGGTTTTACTCATAATTGTTCTCGGTATAAATAATTGATTCGGTCTTCAATACCCACAAATTTTAAAATTATACAAATAATTAACACAAAATATGTATAATATTTTATTTAGAATTTCTTAATTGGATTCAAATTAACTTGCTTATAATAAAAAAATATATTATTGGAAGTAAAAAGCTAGTAATACGAGCATGTTAAACTACTCGTCTTGCCATGCTTGACATTTGACAGCTACCATTGGTGGAGGCGTGGAGGGGGAAGGCAAGTGGCCAGTGAAAACAAAAAATTATAACTTGTACTGTATAACCACCAATTACACATACAACCATGTGTATTTTTATTTATTTTAATCCGGCTTTTTAAAGCAAAACTAATAATTGTAAACTGTGTATTATTTAGTAGTATTTTAATCTTAAAAAATATTTTTTTATACATCCACAAGAGTATTTCAAAAGATTTAGTAAAAACATTGTGTGAGGCAATCGGTGATATATTTAACTATTATATTACATCTACATTTTTCAACAACAGGGCGGCTCTGCAAGATATAATTATCACTTCGGTATTCAAAATACAATCCAGGAAATCAGAATAAACTTTAAAATCGATCGGACTTGAATATATCACCAAAGTATTTATAACCAAGCGCCTTATGACTTTAACCATTTTACTGGTTAATTAATGAAATTATTCATTAAAATGAGCTCTCATTTCTTCAAAGCCTAATATTTTATAATATGTATATTTTTCTATTTAATATTTTTAGACTTTTTACGCCCCTCTCATCATAGAAATACCTTTATTTACCTTATCCACATATTTTCCGCTTATCAAAATAAAAAGATGTCGATAAAAATGAGTTTCCCGGAAGTATTTCCAGGCGATTTAACATGAAATAAATAACCTTCTTTAAAAGACTTGTCATAAACATCGACGTCTGCCTCTAAAACCATACATTTTCATCATCACAAATACTAAGCAATAATAAATTCATTATACTTGTTTTATTGCAGTTTCGTATTATTTTGGATGGTTTTTAAGAAAGTTCCTTAAAAGCCACTTCCTCTGACAAACGATCATTTGCCATAAAATGCCAATCATTTCCAGACGTTTACTAATAGTCCTAAGTTCGCTCTTCAAACACGATTTCGATCAGATTATTGAATATTAAGAATAGGTTGTGTTCAAGTTATAGTTTTATAAATACGTTTCTGATAAACATAGATACAATTACGATTACAATTAGTTAAGATCATTAAGTGTAAATATACATATGTATTGCCTTTGGTATTTTTTAAAATATTATTCCAAGTACTTAATGCATATATTTAATTAAAATGTATTTTGAGCTGGATAAAGAAGTTTTTATATATTTATAAATAAAATATAAAATGTGTTTAAATCAGTGTAATCATTGTTAAAATGTGAATAGATGTTAGTTCGTCGCTCCCTTCAAATTACTACAGCCACGCCCATAATCAAGTCGACACATTTGCATTTCACCTTTCAATATAAATTAATCAAATTGAAGTTCATAAATGATAAGTATATGCTATTTCATTTAAAGTAATATAAATAAAATTTATATAATTTAACTGCAAAGAAGGGTAAACCCTAAATTATTTGACCATGTACTTAAAACTTCCGCGAAGAGATCTGTATTTTATTAAAATATATTATAAATATAATTCATCAATAATTTAATAAATAAATCGCAATGAATTTTTGCAATAAATATTATAAATCCACCTGTTTTTATTATGTATTTCATAAGCATGCAAAGGAGTTATTTTTTTTAAATATATTTTACTATATACGATTTGGTCAGGAT
>JAGTTH010006025.1:0-46286 GCA_022606485.1 Agraylea sexmaculata | reverse complement strand
ATATATATATAATTGTCTACGGTGTGTGTGCGGGTCTACATATCTAAAATCTTTAGACGGGTATTTTTATGATAATAATTTTAAATTAATTTCAAAATAATATAAGAGATATTTGATAATTTAGTTTATACTATTATTATAAAAAATACTTACTAACGTTTAATACAAATAATATTTAGTAGCCATACCTGAAACAAAAAAAATATATTTAGTATAAAATAGACATAGTAACAAATAAAAATAGTCTCATTTAAATGTTAGGTGAATTTATAATATTTGCATTCAATAATGAATCAAAACAAATTGAATGCTTCATACAAGGCTTCATGTGTCAAACAAGACGTCTCAATCTGAAGGCGGCGTGTTTAATTGAAACGGACCGAATTTATATGCAAATGTAACGGTGCGAGAGTATGTAAATATTTATTTAGTCCAATGATATGATATTTTAATAAATGGACTTTTACGCCCCCCGGCATAACCGAATGGTCGAATTATACGATGCCGCACTTCGAGAAATAAACGCGTTAACTAACCAAAGAGTAAATCAACAGATCCACTCTGACATCTTTGTGGGAATGTACTAATAAACTTACTTTAAACGATTATTGTTTATTCAAGAAATACCTTCATATAATCAAAGATCGGTTCGTTCGATTGAGCTGTTAAATCACTTCAATTACTGAACGGTATATTGCAATAAAAACGCCTGTTACATACACTTTAAACTCTAAAATAGACCTAGAAAATGAATATGTTTTAATTAGTTGAAAGTATTGACGTCTGGGTGGAATTCCATAAGTAAGGAAATTTAATTGATGTAACTAAAACAATATATTATTTTTGATATATCTGAGTATACTTTCGACTATTTTAATATTATGTAATCATTCTATATTCCTGTGTATATAATTCATTTATTTATTTCCATAAAAATGCTTAGCAGTTTTTTAAAGACAAAACAATAGTGAACTCAAATGAAAAGCAAATATACAACAATAACAATAACAATAGTTGACATAATTTAAATAATAAAGAAATAACAAAATATTATATTATGACGCTGATTGATGATAATATATGTAGTTTTAAGGTAAACCAATCATATCAGTTTGCAACAAATAAGCTGGACACGGAAGATATTAAAATTTAAAAGTCGTACTGTAGTTTTGATAATTCATTTTCTACGAATTATTGTATTTTTTCTTAGTATGTTTTCCTCATGGCAAAATGTAAATGGCAAAAAAGGATTCCCAAATAACCAAAAATTGTTGATACATATACATACTATTATTATAAAATTGACATATGTTAATAATTGTGATAGTTCTACCAACATTTTTTATACAAAAAACTATCTAGCATTTTATTTTGTTACCTACCTATACATAAAGACTACAATAAATATATTTATTACCTACTTAGTAGCATTATAAAAATATTATGATTGATTGCCGAGTATAAATACCTCGTCGAAGGAAGGCAATCAAATGGGAAAGTTGTTCCGCATAACTCAATGAAAGTTTATATGTTTGTCAAATATAATTTATGGGGTCGCTTCGCATTGAAATAATGTATTCACAAAATAAAAGTTCTTCGAATTCGGTATAAAAGTCAGACAGAGGCGCAGTGCGGCTCCCGCATACCGCATTTATGGAAACAAGGAAATTGCATTCCAGCTTCTTTCTTATTCAGAACAACCCCCGCCCCATACTATATAGGGTTGAAATATCAATCATTACAATACTAACTCAATGCCTATTAAATTTATGTTTTGGATTATGTATTATTACAATTTCTTTATTTAATTTGAATTTTAAATTGCTCATATAAAACAAAACATCCTATGAATTAGACTTAGGTGTACAGAATAAATAAATATTTTTACCTATAACTTACATGAGAATAACATTTTTATGTGACATTAGAGATACTATGTTTTGGATTGAAACTTGGATATTCTTTAACAATTGAACTTCTATTCTAAAATATTTTCTTAAAGGACTCGATGGAACTAAATAATTCACTTATGTTTTTTTTAATTCCAGTTCCAAAATAAGGTACGAAAAAAATATATTATCCCAAAGCTTTAAGTTTAATGGGGTAGTATTAAAATTAACATATTATGTTTTAATTTAAAAAATGTTTTGAACTGGTTTTTCTTGGTGATTTTTCCAACCCAATAAATAACAATTTATATTTTAAAAATAATACCACCTTATAATTTTATTATATTTTTTATTAATTAATGATAAATCTGGTATTAATAAGGTGGAGATATTTCAACAAAATATATAAATGGCTTTTCATAACTGTGATCAAATTATATGTGCACTTTTAATCAGTAAAAATATTTAGGTAAGTCATCGTAAAAATATTTGTAAGATTGTATATCAAATAATTTCACGGCTTGATTATACCATAAATGGTGACCATATTTATTTCTGACAATTATTAAATGTCAACGGCAAATTATTATAAGTATTTAAAGTCCAATCTGTATAGTTTAATATCAAACAAGGTCATCTTTACATTCTTATTTATATATTTTTTTTTATTAATTTTCAAGGATTTAATCAATTGTCTTTTCTGAACATATGTAGGTACATATTCTGGAAGTAATACAATAAAATTAGTATAGTTTAATAACTATAAGAAGTGTCTTTTCGAGCCCTCATTCCTCTAACATAATGCTTTCACCTTTTTGTTCCCATTCTTACAACTCCTGAACACGCAATACTTTTTGCCAGTCAACATTAATGCTTTGATAACATCCGTTACACTCGCTGTCCTTCTTGACCACATTTACCAAAAACACTCATATTTCAATAATTAATTCATTGTAGTTTCTATATCGAAATGAAAATCTTTAAGCACTCAATAAAATAGGGGCAACGTCCGCAACTCTCTTAAAAAATAAACCCTATGCAAACGTACTAAAATCAAAGCGTATAAATCAAGCACCTTGCTTTTTACAACTTTTTTACTATGTCGCTTGAATGTGCTCCTCGAATTTGAATTCAGGTCGCGATACGTTTAAATCATAAATAATTTATTTCAAAATATATAAACTGTATTTATATACGAATTCAACGTGTTATAATGTCATAATTTCAAAAATTATTTTTATCGTCAAAATAATATTAATGTCACTGATATTCGCCAGTCGCATGCAAGGGGGGCTTTTCCAGCGGCTCGGAACTATAAAAAGTTTCAGCTAGGAGTTATGACCCCACTTTTTACGCACATTTTTATAATCCTCATTCGATAAGGTCGTATTTTAAATAATAAAAACGATAAAACTACGCCAGGCAATGGGTATAACGAGGATATTCCCGGTATGTTAAAACCGCGCTTTGATTTTATTTATTTCCATTTAAATTTGTTAAAGACATAATATGATAATATTTTAACTGTTTTTTTTTTAAATAAAAAAACAACCATTTTCATAAAAAAGAATAACAAAAATTACAAACCATTGTGAAATACAAGACACCAAAATAAACTATTTTTTTAACAGCATGTACATAACTACATGGGAATTTGATACTTGCCGTATACCGTGGGATATGAAATAAATTTATTTGAATTACCTGTAATATCGGAAATTTATTCCTGTCCTTTGCAGGGAACAAATCATTTCAATTTGTTTATTTATATATTTATTTAAAAAATTACACCATCGTTACCTTAGGAATAATTCAATGCGTTATGATTGTCAAGAAAATAAAAAAATATTATATTGTGAAAAGTACCACATAAATTTAATAATTCATCAATAATCTATTAAATAACTGAAATAAAAAAACAACAATGCCAAAATAAATATAAAAGGCATAAATGATTATTTATTTCCTACAGTGTAGTTAACTCTCATGCTTGGCAGCATTTTTTAATACATAAGACAATCATATTTTTATTTTTGTGTAATCGTATTAATTTAATAGACAAGACCTTCAATAAAAACGACTCATTTATTTTATTTTAGAATATTCATAAATAAAATATGCCGCAGTTACATAAACGGTGAGTTGACCACTTGGGGCCGGTCGTATTGTAAAATTGATGTCGTTTACTGGTAATTTTAAGAAAATGATGTATATTTTGCCGGCGAGATTGAGACCGACAATCTAAAATAGCGGTTTTTTACATACAGAAGCCAATGGTCATATCAAATTATTATCATCATAATCATCATTAAAATTGCATAGTGTTCCGGCTGCATGGACACCATAAATACACACAAATAAATAAGAAAATTGTACATATGACATCTTTCAGCGCGTCCGTTTATTTGCTTTTTAACTCACTAAAATATGTAATTTGTGAATACCATTTAATTGAATAATTTATATTTAAACTTTAAATACATGGGTTTTCATGGATAAAAATCATGGATATTAATATTTTTTTTAGTTTAATATTAAATAATATTATTGAGAACACAATAAAAATAGCCAAATAAGAATTACTATGTCAAATTATTGATTGAACCTTGTTAAACATTTTGTGTAAAGGGGGTGTTTCTTTGAAATTATTCAATTTAAATAAACATTTAAAGAAATATGTTTGTAATCTCCACTATAGTTCATAAATTATAGTGGAAGTAACAAATACATTTCTTTAAAATATGGAATTCCACCAAGAAGTCCACGTGATCAACAATTTAAAATAAATATTGTTGATCGCGTCGATTTTTTGGTGTGATTCCATAATTTAAACAATATGTTTATAATTTCCACTTATAATGTTATTACAATCTTAGTACTTTCGACTACTAAAATGTAGTTAGTTATCTTCAGAGACTCTCTGAAGACTCAATAACTCTAAGAGACTCGAGTGTCTGAAAATGACTACATGGTAGTAGTCAAAAGTACTCAGAATCTAATAAAATTATAAGTGGAAATTACAAACATGTTTCTTTAAAATAAATGTTTCGATTGAAAATAAAATGATTTCAATGTTTTCGATGTTCGTTACCAATCCGAAATTATTTATATTAAAGTAAACATTTTTAGTTATATGAATAAGTGCGGGCGTAATCGGTACTATAGAAACTAACTACGATTAGACACATTTTACAAGGCCTTTTACCAAAATATAAGTACTGATGAATCATGTATCTAGTTTGTTTATATGAGTTAAAAATGAAGGTATTAACAATATCCATAATCGTTGAAAGAGGCACAATATTTAATGAAAAAAAAAATACAATTTTTATATAGTCCCTTTGGGCATATTTCACCGTTCGTAAAAAACTTGAATTGTGATCACTGAGAGACGGTTAATTTGATGGGTTTGTATAACAATATTCATTTATGAGTATAAAAAGTGGGGTTGGGTCAGTAGCAGTTTTGACAAATGGCCTCATCACAACCAGATAAAACTGCCACTAACATATGGCGCGTGCCCAACCAACCTTTAGTTATAAAACCCTATTAACAAACTAGCATTATAGTTATAAAGTTAAACTGCATATAAAGTAAAACTATTGTAGGAGTTCATAATATGTATAATGTCACACGACATTCTTCAGGCACTCACTCTGAATATGCATTAATTAATAACTACGGAATGAGCAACGTGTATGTTGATTAGTAATCGCTATTTAAAAGCGTCATTTGACGATAGTTTAATGGAGAGTTGCAGTAATTAAGTTGTCTAAAGATGACACATTCTTCCCGCATGCATAAATCAAGAGAGAATTCAATTATGAGCGTGCTTTGTCACTATGTAAAAAAAAACTTTATATCACATTCTAGATGAGAATAACCAGAAAAATATAATATAATTCTAATAGCTCATTTAAGCACCCCAATAATAGGTCTTTCGATCTAGTGAAAAAAATAATATATTATAAACAAAGTATGAACTTTAAAAAATTTAATACATATAGAAATAATGATCTCAAAAATTACACACTCTTGTGATAACATTTTGAATATAACGATGATAAACATGTATACAGAATAACGTCAGCATATTTTAAGGAGAGGTATAGTTAAGTTTTATAATTAGAATTGATAATTGAAATACGTTTAGGCCATGAATGGATAAAAGGCTATAAAATTAATATATATTTTCAATTAATACCTACTTAAAATTATAATAAAATTAACAAGTAACCTAACCTAACCATCTGGCTATATTAATACCGTATTTTACTTTTCATCAAATAAGCAATAAGCTTTCAAATATTAAGATGAATGTAAAAAGAACGTGTCGAATCGATCAATTTCGTAGAAAAATAACTGTATGTCTAGATCATTAAAAAAATATTAAAATATATTGGGGTCTTATTTTTAATGCGATATATGTAAATATTTATTTAATATTATTAAGGATACTATAAAATCTTTTTTAAATATTTTTGTGATACTCTACCTCTTCCCCATCTTAAATATTATCACTGATTAGTTAACCTTATAATAATGAATAATGTGTAAAATCATATTCATACATTTTTAAATCATGCTTATATGTATAGTGGATTATAAAAAAAAACTAACATTTTTACCACTATACATACATATAATTGTCTATTTTTAAAGAATCCAAAATTTGATATAAATATTATTCTTTTAGAGAATCATTTAATAATCCAATTATTTATAATTCACTAATCAAGATTGTCTTTCAATGAATGTTTTAATAATGAAGCCACGTCATAAGGCACGTATGTACAAAGGACGACATGAAGTATGCGACATTTTTAATTAAGTCCGATGTGAATATCTATTCCATTAGAGGAAAAATGCCGCTTAGCCATCGGGAGTCATTAAAAGTGTCTGTGTCTGTAGTTTTTGTATGTGTGTTTTATGAAAACTCGCCCTATGGGGTTACCACTTATCTGACTGGCCATCATTGATATTATCATCACAGTTAGGGTGACTTTAGGGTCGAGTGCCAACCACCCTTATTTTCCTTCCTTACCTCTCTTTACTACAACAAACCACTTTTACATATTTTATCAAGAGCAAGCTGCACCACACGAGAATGTTAATTTACTAGTCACTGATAAACACATTGTAAATATAATGTAACCTAACCTAAACTAAGTAATGCGATGAAACTTTTAAAAATTAATTACAATCTTTTTTGTAACAATTTATTTTAATTACACATATCAATAGCTTGTTTGTCTATAAATACATATTATGAAAATAGATTTTGACTTTAAGATTATTTTATAATATCATTTTTATCTCCTTTTCGGACCTACAATATTTTTACTGAATATGTCTTTATAAATATGTATCTTTACTATTTACTTCATTTAAAACCAAATAATAATAATAACCTCTAAAAGCGGAATATAATATTTTAACAATATAAATATCCTTGAATTGTTTTATCTGAGAATAAAAAAATATTGCCATAAAGCATTTATTTTAATTTATTTAAATAAACGTATATTTTAGAGATGTTAATAATTTTGTTCAATTGTTGATAGTGTTGACTTTTTTTGTGGAATTTCATAATTTAAAGAAATACATATTTCTTCAATATCGTAGAATATAGAAATATTAAAGATTTGATGTATGTGAATATATTTATTTAGGGTTCATATTCTATTTATTTATATTTTAATTAAATGCCGCTGTTGAAAATGTATGCTCTTTTTTTTGTTAATGTTAGTAGTCGAATGTATTCAGACATCTCAAATAGTTAAATATTGTGAAAAGTTACTTTAAATAAATATCTTCAATTATGGAATTCCAAACTGACGTCAATACAATTAACAACTCATACTTAATATTACAATTTATTCATGTTCTTCTTTGGGAGTAGTTTTTATAACATAATTATGATCTTGTTTTACCTTTGTATATATGGGGTAATAATCGCAAATGAACAGTTGTAGCGATGAAACGAGCGCAATTTCTAATTTTCTCTGTATGTTTTTTGCCTCAAAGAAGGGCTGGTGTATCTATTAATATATATAATATAATATGGGGTAAGAACAGCTGTTGCGGGGGTGCGCCACTAATATGGCTAATGTGGAGATATAATTGAGGTGGAGTAACTATCATACAGACAGGGTGGGACAACACCTGGACAATACTTTCCCATACTAGTGCTATATGAATATAATTATCACTGTATTCTATCCATAAACACTGAATATCACTAATCAATATTATTATAAATAAATAAGTATGGTAAAGATTCTGCCGTAGGTATTTATTACATTTTTTTTTTTTATTATACAATTTCTTTATTAAATATAATTTGCGTACAATGTTTTGATACATTATGATTAGATGTTACAATATTAAGTTTATAGACTTAATAGGAGTATAATCAATTGATATTTAAAATAATTAATAAGTCATAACATAATTTATGGGGAAAAAATAGAAAAACCCACTATTTATTACATATATGAATATTTTTTTACCAAAGCGAACTGTAATATCTATAATAATGAGCTTATACAAGTATACAAAAGTCGCTTGGAGGGCTGCTTTTACTACTCGTACTGTTTATCTGTCACTTGTCGATCTTTCTAATAACATTACACCGTTTTTAACTTAAATATGGTAAATGTGTCATAAAAAATTGCTTGATATATTCAGCGACAAATAATGTGTCACTATTTAAACAATTTACATAATCAATTCGGATGTTTTTGTAAGAACAATCTTGTTTCTCTCGAATGCACTATGTATTTTAGGTATTAGGTAAAATTTCGTCTTGGTAGAATTGACAGTTTCATTAGATATATTTTAACAATACATAGCTGTATTCTTAATTTGTTTTAATTTGATTTATTTAAATTGTTGTAATCAAAGTTGATTTTTTTTCTATAATACGAATATGATTTTGAATAATTTATTAATCATTCGATATTTTAACATGGAATTGCACCAAGAAATATATTGATTAATTAACATATTTTTTTTGGTTTCAATAATTTACTTTGAATATGTTTTTATTAAAACAGTATTTGGTCATATATATAATTTATGATTGTAAGTGAATAAAGACGTTTTACTTTTCCTGCTATTTTTCAGTAGGGAGTATTTTTTTATTTAAAAATTGAAATATTCCAGGTTCAAGCGCTGATTTTTTTTACTAGGTCTTGATAGAAACTAGTATGCTGGCGATATAATGAAATGGTTTATAAATTAATCATTGTAATGTTCACAATTCATTAATTATGGTTAACGTTTTTGCAGCTCTCATTATGCTACTAAATGGAAATTTATTTTTTAATACGAACACCTTTGTATCTCATTGTTGGCGTAAAGTGTACGTTTAACTGCTTTTTATGTTCTCTATCGAAAGCAATAAAAAGACATAACAGACAATGTAAGTGATGCGATCATAAATCGTATGGACGATTTAATAGATGTTAGATCGACTTAGCTTTATATTATCGTTTTTTCATAATCGGTCATTTTAATACGAGGCTCTGAAGAAGGAAAACTAGCACACTCAATTTGCTGGAGAGTGTTTGTTTCGCTCTGTGATTTCAGATGCATATTCAGTTTTTTTAAACTCATACGAACAGTAGCTTAAGTCAAGGGGTGTTCAGATATTAATTATTAATTTGAAATAATAAAAAAAATGTGTTTTATGTTGTGAATATCGTATGACAAGTGGTATAATGAAATAAATCTCATTGGAATTGTTTTATAATAAAATTAGATATTTGAACATATTTCACTAGGCAGCCCTATTATTATTTTTGTCATATACCACATGTGAATAAAAACTTTTATATATGTAGGAATGTAAACTTTCTGCAATGTAAGTCGAGCAGGTGAAGCGTAACAAATATTGAACGTATGGAAAAATAAAACTCGCCAATTAACTCCAAATGAAGAGAAAGAAAATGAATTTTCCGCGAGCCGTTTTCAAATTCATTTAAAATATGCAATTTCTTATGCGATCTTCAGTGCCATTAATTAATTATTTCATCTATGATTGAATTATTTCAATTTGATTAAATTTCCATGTCGAAAATTTGTATTCAAACACCACACGGCGATTAGTTATTTTATGATCAAAACAAGTAAAAGTCAAATTTTACATACGATCATACTACATTTTTATCCGGCTATCGAAATACAGTATTGTGTTGTAAATATCTCATCGGTTACAGTAAATAATGCGTTGTAATGAAAAACATCACGAAACACGTCACGATATTTCCAACTCGTATTTGACTATAAAAATGATTTACCCAAACGTCAAGCATAAAGCTTACAACACTGACATGAAATCAAATAAAATATTCACTATTTTATTAACAAAGCACTCTATAAAGTAAACTTTTCCTATATTTCTACTACTTTGTTGAAAATCTAAGGGAGTGGTTAAAAATAACAATTTATTTTTCAGGTGTCTTATTTCAGTAAAATGATATATGAACTTATATTGTTTTTTTAAATTTATATTTTAAGAGAATCGGTATATTGTTTGTGTATATCTGAATAGTTTTTTAATTTTAGTTGATGATATTATTCCTTTTTTTCACAATGAAATATTTAAAAGTATTTACGTACATTTAAATACATAGTGTAATGAGAGTTTGTGCATGCGAAGCGTATGTGTGTACACTAACACTAACTAGCTCTAGTCTATTCGTACACAAACGACTTACTAACACACTTTTATATTTAATACGGCCCTTAGTATCATTTCAAGTATTAAAAAACTTATAAAATAAATTGTTAAATTATTATTTCTGTCTATGATCTTGAAGAAATACATAGATTTACCAATATACATGTGTTAGGCTCATTTTGATGGGTTTATTTTTTTTGTTTTGAACATGATTTTAATTTATGTAAGTTATATATTTAAAAAATGCTTACGGTCCCTCATATTACTAACTATTGTGTTTATTGGAACGTAAATCGATTATTTTATTATGAAAAAAATCACCGTTTTCAAAACCACACTCGTTATGGAGCTGTCACTCACTAATGTTTATTTATATTTATATAATTATGATTATAAGAAAGAGAAGTGATGAAATGATAACGACTTGGTCGTCAACTAGTGTGGCTGGATGCACTTGCAGTATTCGTTAACCGTTCTTTGCTAATTAAACGTGATTAACTAGAGATTTTTGGTTTCGCACCACTGACCGCTTAAACCTTCACGGCTTCTTCAAGTTTGTTACATTAACAATAATAAATATTTACAAACTAGCATGGAAAGTATATACGTATTTTATAAAATCCTGAGAAACAAACCAAACAAATTTTGACGACCATTGTAGCTAATATTTTACTTGTAATTTAGAAGCAAAAAAATATGTTTCACAATACAGGAGCACAAAAATATAATGTTATACTCTTGATGATGAGATTTTAATGGTTGATATGAAATTTTGTAAAGCACTGGCCTCAGTTTCCATAACGCCTTAGGTTGCCGTTTTTTATATGAGGAAGAAAAAATGATGCCGGTATTATGTATAGCCAAGACATGTTAAAAAAAAGACCTAACGGAAAATTTTATCTTGTTAATGTGGCAACATGTATCACGCATACTTAATATTAAAAATATGATCTTCTAAATAGGATTGCTAAGTGATGTTTGAAATCTCATATAAGATGTTATATAATTGAAGCAATAGCCAAGTAAATTGTTTTCGTGTCAGTTCACATTCATATTGGAGGCGACAAATCATCCCCGGAACAGAGTCGACACCAAAAGCGGCAAATTCACCCTCTAATGCTTAGTCGACACGAAACCTTCGCAATCCAAACACAAATATGCTTTTTCATAACAAAAATATCCAATTCGATAGAAAATACTACAGCAATGCATTTATTTTTAAATCATAAATTAAAATCCTCAACCATAGAATTTTTTTAGGTTTTGAACTATTTTTAAAAAACAAAATATGATTTATACATATTAGAGAGTTTATTTAATTAATTGAATCAAGGCCTATGAAGGCTTTTACGAGAGCAAAAATTACATTAATTAGAAATAATATAAGTAAGAGATAGACCTGTATCTAAGTAAAAGAAAATAAGAGTACTAAAACTAAATCAAAATATATTAATACATATTTATATAAATAAAAAAAATCCTTATACTATATATATATATATATATATATATATATATATATATATATATATATATATATATACCTTTTTCTTATGTTTTTTACTCTCAGCCCAAATTACAAATATGTGAGATTTAACAAATATTTAACATAAATCGTTATTGAAATTCATATACTATAGTTATCAAATGTGATATAGATATCTTATCACATCAAATTAGATAGATATCTTGAAAAAACAAAAGTAATTGGTTTTATTTGATCTTGTGTATTTTTGAAAAGAGATTACAAAAATAATAACGGCAGGATTTTATATAATATAATATATATATATATATATATATATATATATATATATATATATATATATATATATATATATATATATATATATATATATATACGGTAAAATAAAATCACAATACAAATAATTTAAAACTCACCTGATTTGGAATAGAGCATGTTTGATAGTATTATATTTTGGAATAGGATACTTTTAATTTTAACGCTGAACTTTAGGTGATGATCTTAAGTCTGTATACTTAATAAGAGTACTAAAACTAAATCAAAATATATTAATATATAGGTAAATAGGATATATATATATATATATATATATATATATATTTTTTTTTTTTTTAAAGTGGAATAGGCCAACAATGATCCGAAGTAGAAAATAATAAAAACAACATACTGTATATGACATATAGTTAATAAGGAAATTTAGAATTAAATGCAGGACTTTTGAAAATGTAATTGATAATTTGGTGTACCATAAGATGTTATTTTGAGAAATGCTTGCCCTGTCGACCGACCGGTACAGGTAGAGATGGATAGGTGTATGATTGCAATGTTTACTCGATCCACACCACGTGTGATTGTTGATCTGGTCTAGGTTAAGACGTGGTGAAGCACGTGGTAGTAATAGTGACCAGAAGCCGATACCACGCGAAGGCTGTCACGCCACACCTGGAGCTGGTCATCCTCAGTATTGCGTGACCTGATGCCGTGACCTGTACTCATATCCGACCCTCAAGGTCTGCTAGCTGTCTGCCCAAATGTGCAACAAACACTATCACTAAACCAATGCACATGCACCATCACATAACACACTATTTGCCAATATCATATCAGACACACTAATAACAGTTAGCCTAATCCAAATATACCAATTACCAACAATGCAATGTGTATTTCATTCCCTGAACTCATCTTCAAAATAGAGCAATGTCAACACTGTAACAATATACAGGTTGGACTTGAATTAATTGACAATAAATTAGAGGGTGATATTGTATCGCAAGAATATTTTAATAGTGCTTTTGGAATCGATTTTGGGCCACCATATCAGCTGCTTCTGTGAAATACTCAGTAGTGATTGTCGCGTCTGTAATGTGTCTTTTAAATACGTGATCAATATATTAATATATTTTTTTCGCTTATATTTACCATACCCTACCACCCCCTAAAATATTCTCAGCTATTTCAAATCCACCCTGTATACAACGAGTGCAAATTATTTGAAAATAATTTTATAGATCGTGGAGTTGAAAAAAATAACATTATCTAATGTTACGTATTGGTTTGTTTGATTGTTAAATTATATATATGATATGAGTATTATTTTGAGAATTCATAATTATTGTTGACAAAACACGAATACAGAGAATCTCTTTGCCACAATATTTTGGTGTTCTTTTACATCAAATGTATATCACATTTTATTCTAAATTTTGTTCTGGAAAATATTGTATATCCTACAAATTACAACGAAAATTTACAGGCAATTTAATATTGTATCCTAAACTTGTTGTCATTTTAAAAATTTCAATACTAGGTATCATCATTCATAAACATAAAACACTAACCCATCAAATTATGCCATGATAAATTATTAAGTACGATTTTAAGAATTCAGAATTATCGTTGACAAAACACTAATATAGGATATTTTGGTTTTATTTTACATTTATGTATATCACCATTTTAACAAATTTTGTAACTTGTACACATCCATCACTTGTAGGTTACCAACAAAAAGTAACAGGCAATTTAATATTGTATCCTAAACTATCATTTGTGGATATCAACAGTATTAATGATATTCCCAATTACAGCCGCTTGCGGTAAATTCGTTATCTAATCGTGTTTACAAATATACATTTTTTTAAATATTCAATAATATAATTGTTTAAAATTATTGAATCAAAAAACTGTTAGCAAATAAATCTTACAATGAAAAGCGTCCAAAAAATCGATCAATTTGCAAGTGGTTCTTCAGTTTAAACTAGTAAAATGACCCAGTTGTTTTATGGTGTTATTAGAAATCAGTGATTAAGAATCCGCAGCAAGACGTGTCAGTAAGAGGATTGGTCGTTTTCACCTGACATACGTCTGATATGTACAAGTATGAAACGTGTGGATATGGAGAAGTGTTTCACGGTTGGAGAGCAGCAAAGGCTCGCTGAATGGTCATCAGGAATGTGGTGAAGATAATATTGCAGAAGACTGTTCTTCGAAACTGTCACTTTGGATGCTTCGCGTAAGTCAGGGGCTTACCTGTCTCAAGTTACGACCCTTTCGTCCTTCTAATGTCGCTACATATTCTTCCATAACACCGTCACACTCTGTCTAAACGAATATCGAGTGGTACAATGCACAACGATTTTAATAACCATTTCAAATATAATATTAGCAAACAGGTGGAGTCGTAAAACGAAAAAAAAACAATATGCTAAAATGTATACTTACAAAACATAATATAACTTTTAATATATACGATTAACTCTATTGACAATAGTAATTATGTTTTTTCGACAATGCTTTTATAAACAATTTTATTTTATTTATATAACGTCGACTTCTTTAAAAACAGAGCTACCTAAACTGAATAGTTATCTGTTTATTTTTATACCTATTATCAAAAGGTATACTATAGTTATTGCACAAAAAAAAACTCCCAAGTCATGTAGCATATTTTTTTAAAAGAACAGGCTTATGATTTAAAAAAAAAACACCCATTTACATAATAGACTTAACTAACGAAATAAATAAAATTATGTATTTAATATTTGTAGCTTGAAGTGTTTAGTTAAAAAATAGCATTTTAGTCTCAAAAATAGCTAATTCTTTAAAATTTTATTATTAAAAATTAACCTCTTCTTGTCTATTAACGTTTTTTATCACATCATGCCCTTTATATATATATATATATATATATATATATATATATATATATATATATATATATATATATATATATATATATATATATATATATATATATATATATATATATATATATATATATATATATATATATATATATATATATATATATATATATATATATATATATATATTTAGGTATTAGGCATAATCTTACAATAAAAATATAATTTCATATAATATTTTTTGTGAAATAATTTGAACCAATGAGAGATTGTACACATTTTAATATTATATTAAAGCGAAACAATTCCGAATAAAATAATTTAACCTCAGGCAGGACCCGAACCCGCATCTCCTGGTGTAGCCCCAGTTGCACTAACCACTATGCTACCGAGATATTTGGAATGATATTTAATATAATGTTAAAATTATTAAGTTTTCTCGATAACTACCAATGGAAAATAGTGTCAGAATTTGATATTGAAATATTATAGTTGTGGCCGCTACTGGCCTTTATCCAAAATAGAATCCGATGTATGACGACTTTATAAATACCTACAATAATATTGTCAAAATAAAGTCGTTGGTATTGATTTGTCCAAATTAGACATAATGGACGAGTCGTTGAAATGTATTTGTTGTTTTATTGTTGGCGGTGTATTTTAATGATCACCGATTACTCAGCTCGTTTATAAGTAACTGTTGTTGGTACGAGTCACGGTAATACAATACTCGTACAATATTTTCGAGGAGGAGTATAAAAGTGGATTCATTTGCATTGGAACGATAGATGAATCAAGCTGCTAATGAAAATTCATCGGGTTTTATATTTGTTTATTTGTGTACGGGGTTAAGGGCAGCGATATCTCCTCGACCTGATTTATTGGTAGCCGACGCGATGCGACGTACGCCTTTCGGTTAACCCATTAAGCCACCGCGACCATTCCACTACAACAATCCCCTGCCAAGAATTAAAACGCATAAATCACAGCCTCGACAGCAATTATATTCAACGTTTCCGACTAATTTCGACCCATACTTAAATGACGATTTGCGACCTCGTGCGAAAAATTTACCCTATAAATCACAACTGAAACAATCATCAAATATTTGAAAACTACTACTATTTTCAATTGTTTCCGTGGACTTAATATTTGAGATTATTTATTACTTTAATCAACTCATTACACAATTAATTTCCGTATTTTTTTTTTAATTTTTAAGCTATTTCTGTTTATTCTCTTGATAACAAAGATTGTTGAAAACTTTACCCTTTAAATCACAAATCATCATTATCGAATATTTGAACACCTCTACTATTTGCAATTATTTCCGAGAGTGAATAATTTATTGAATTTATGAGATAATGAATTATTTTAATCAACTCATACAATTATTTTCCGTATTTTTTTATTGTTAAACATGCAGTTTGAACCTATTTGTTTATTCTTAAGACATTATTCTTTATATAGACTTTAGACAGTTATTCTTAATAACAAAGATTATTGATAATATGAATTAAAAACTATAATTTTTTAAGTCAAGCTACTTTTTATGGATTAAAAAACTCAAACATTTATATTGTTGATTTCTTTGGTGGAATTTCATAATTTAAAGAAATATGTTTATAATTTTCACAGTAATTGTATTTGTCTTAATACTTTCGACTACTAACGTTTAGTCGTCTTCAGAGACTTTTTATAATTTTTAATATTGCTTATAAACGCTCTTCTCTTTTTTATGCTTTTAGAGAACATGTCTAATTATAGAAGTGTGCAGAAGCGAAGTAAGTTACCGCAAGTAGCTGTGATTAGGTTATATCGTATATGGAGGTAAGTTATCTAGCCTCTGAAAACATCTATAAGTTTTTGCCTCAATAAGGAGACGTATTTTTTAAGCTCAATATTAAGATTATTTTGAAATATAAAAAAAATAAACTTATTCATGTGGTAATTAATAGAAACGCCTTGGATAAAAACTGTCTTTGTAATTTTTTACTTTGGTCCACTGGTGGTACATGAATAAAATGTGTAAGCTAATATTTATTCTCAAATACGTATTTAATTATAATGAGTAATCCAGGAAATTTGTATATATTAAGTGACTACAAAACTCTATTATATTGTTCCCAAATTAGATTTTTAATATGAAATGTACAAAAAAAATCACAACGTCAAAATCTATTTAAATTCATTAAACATTTATTGGAATTTGCCAATCTTTAAAAGTGTTTCGGACAAATCGTGACTTGCAGAGGTGTGAAGTAATTATTGTCAACAAAGGTGAGGACAGGGAACTTCTGCTTCAACTGCTAATTAATTGGTGATCTTACTATTGGTAACTCACTAACACCTTGACCACAAATTATCATAAAATAAAAATAAAATCTTAAATTAAATATCAGCAATAGCATTACGATACCATATATTGGTTTTAGCTGTAGATTTTTTTATTGGTTAATAATATTTATTAATCGGTGTAGCTACTGTCCATCGGCATATCGAAAATGGTCGATCTTGGTGAAGGTGCCGGATCACAGGATTCGATTAGAGTTAATTGAGTGCCGAAAGAGTCAAGTTTTCAGTTCATTGTTAAAACTGACCCCGAGGTTAAGAATCCCAAAGTGATAACAACACTTACTTTGTAACCGAATTGTGATACTGTCCTAAGCACTTCTTATAATAAAATTTCAGTAGTAGTAAGTATTGTAGTGGGCCCAAAGAAAAAGCTCGTGACTTTGGCTTGTTAAGGGCTTATAACGAGTGCAAAAAGTGGCTTTCGATATGATCTTGTTGCCAATATCGCAGATGCCCTTTAACCGAGCCCTTTCAGATTTATCATCGTTTCACACTACCCAATAATCGTGTGAAAGTTCTTCTTGTCCTTCAAATCGGTAAGAAAAACTGATATCAAATCTACTCCGTTACTGTTTTTTCATTTTAATGGGCGCTTTAATTACTTTTGTGTTTAGATAAGGACTTTTTTATATGTCACCGAATGAATAATAATACTCAAGTTCATCGAGTAGGAGTTAAAACTACTTATATAATAGCTTAATTACTACCCCCCCCCCCCTTTATAAAAAAATATGATAATCAATTTTATAAAATCCTGATAAACATGGAAGCTAAAGATGTTTATTCATTTGAAAAATTCAAATCGATAATTAATTGCATTGAAAGGGTTTGTTACTTGTAGATTTTAATCAATAACTAATTGTAGTAAAAATTTAGTCTAATATGCCTCATACGTAATCTAATTATAGAAATAATAAAAAAACTGTTCATTAATTATCACTCTGTTAATTGTCTAAAGTTAGGGTATATAAATATCAAAAACAAAGAATAACAATTTGAAATTGAAATTGATTTTAGATTAATCCCTTTAGCACCTGTGTTGGTCTCAATTAGTCTCATTTGAAGAACCAAAATGCTCTGATTAATATATTATTATAATTGCGTTAATTAAACTTTTTTGACAATCATTAATTTAAAAAAAACGGAATAATTCAATAATGATTGATGTGAAAAACTATTTTAATTCATGAAAGTTTTTCATTTACTATTGATGTTTTGTTTTTATCTAATTATATAATTATAAATATTGTTATTTAATTTATGTATAATATTGATAAACTATTTATAGTGTTGACTTCTTGGTGAAATTCCATTGTTATATATTTTTTTAATGTAACTTCCATAATATTTTACTTTTTGAGGTGTCTATAGAATATGATGACTACATGGTAGTACTCGAAAGTATGTAGGTATATTCGGAGTTACATTAAAATAAATTTCTTTAATAATGATAGATACCTTTTATTATTATCGATGTCGTATTTCATTAATTTTTTTCACGTATTAAGATAGTTATTATAAATATAATTAATAGCCAGGGTGTTTAAAGTGTTTCGGTGAATCTCTAATTGTCGGTGATCTTTGAATGGGTGTATTCGAGTTCTTAATTACGACATTAAAGTGTCGTATGTCAGCAACGGTGGCGGCACTGATGTATTGAAAAAAGCTTAAAAAATGGAATCGTCACGCTGGAGTCGTGTTAAGTGTTTATCCAGGTTCGAGATCTCTCACTCGCCCACTCTTCAAGACCAGAACCAGGAGCTGGCCACAACAACTGAACGGTAGTGCTATATAATATTATTGAAGAACCTAAGCTCAAGCCAGTATAGCCCGACCATTAAAATGGACAGCCGAGTCCATTCATTATGTCCTTCTGTATCGACTTGATTATTTATTTAAAACCAGCCGCGGCCGCAGAACAAATGTTAATTGCGGTGATCAAATGTCGCGCGACAAACAACACCCAAACGTAAAAAAACATCAAACTATTCACAATTTCATTAATTTATTTGCCAACTGCAAATTACCAAAATATCCATTGACTGTATATTGTTTAAATAATTTACTGTTTAATATGTTATAATAAAAAATGATTGCATCGTCTATGGCTATAGGAAGAACGGGAATAATGTTAATAAAATCCCGAACAATCGTCTCGAAGTTTACTATGATTTCCTTTATTGTAAGATTATTAAAGCAGGTAGATCTGCACAATATTGTAAATGTGTTTTTATTTTTTTCCATAATTTAATACTATTATTCATGTCAAATTTAAATAAAAGGTTTTAGGTAAAAATATTTATACACATTTTACACCTAAGACTATTTCCAAAGAAGTATTGTTCTATCAATCATTGTAAAAACTTTATTAAATCATTAAATTTATAATCACAATATTAAATATGACACAGTTAAAAATAAAGCTCAATTAAAATGTGTTAATAAGTTGATGATAGTGTTGACTTCTTGGTGGAATTCCATAATTTAAAGAAAATTTGTTATATATAATTTCCACAGTAATTTTATTAAAGATTCAGAGTTCTTTTGACTATTAGCTTGTAGTGTATGAATATGACTTTAAAAAATTACTTTTTTCCCATTCTTCCTATAATTAAATACTATTATTCATGTCAAACTTAAATAAAACATTGTCATGTTAGTTATAGGTAAAAAGATGTAAACACTCTGTACACCTAAGTCTATTTCCAAAGATGTATTGTTCTATCAATCATTGTAAAAACTTATGCATAATAAAGAAATTGTAATTTATCTGCACTATCGGTGACCTGTTTAACTTTCTAAAAGTTTAACAATCTTCTTAAAAAAAACCTCGGGACGTATAAATAAAAAATAAATCATAACCACATCATCGCTCAATAAGCTATATACTTTAAATTTGGTCATTTTAACATATTTATTGTGAATATTTATGCTT
This sequence comes from Agraylea sexmaculata, assembly GCA_022606485.1. Classification (NCBI taxonomy): domain Eukaryota; kingdom Metazoa; phylum Arthropoda; class Insecta; order Trichoptera; family Hydroptilidae; genus Agraylea; species Agraylea sexmaculata. The sequence continues at coordinate 25,789 of JAGTTH010006025.1, read as the reverse complement.
AGTTACCATAGGTGATTTTCCAGGTCACAATATAGCGATAATACATTTCAGAATTAGTTCGTTACCCTAAACTATCAAATTTCAAATTATTGGCAAATTACATTGATTCTCCATACTACATCCGTTGTAGAAATACATAGTGTCTACGGGTTAATAGTGGTTACCACTAACCTAATTTAATTACTGGTTATTTAAGTGTGATGATTGATTGCTCCATTTTAATATTAGGAATAAAATTTATTTATTTATTATATCGAGCCTTAGTTTTAGGGGTTTAGTACTTGTCAATGGTGTATGGTAGTAGCTCTGATTAAGATGTCTTCGAGACTGTATGCACCATATGCAAATGAGAGGAAACCACTGAACCTGTTAGCCATATACAAATAAATAAATATATAATACCTATAGGCACTACATTATTGAAATTTTTAATTTTAGGCAGGAGCTTTAATACCTGAATAGTTAACCAATATCCTATTTAAGTCAATTGATTGATAGTTAACCAAATTGTATAATTAAACTAATAATTCCATGCCTCTTCTCTGAAAAACGTTACTCGTAATTAATGCAAGTAGAATGACAGATTTCGCTCACTCTATAAATATACCTATATTTATTTTTTATAAAGTGTTAAACGCTTCGCTAACCAAAACGATAAATAACTATGTTAACCTGCTTATGGAATAAGAAGTTTACAGAGTTTTTGCCATGGACGTTATACGGGATGCAGTTTATGATGATTTCCTAGAAAATTTTCCAACCATATGTTAAGAACTTAACGAGAGAAAGATCGACATTAAAAATAATTCAATAATTGACGTTTGTAATATGAAAATATTTTTTTAAATGAATTCGTGGTGTTTTCAAATTATATGTTGTATTAATTTCCTTGTGCCTGTTTCTACTTTATCACAAACATTAAAAAAATAAGCCATGCGTGAATTGATTGAGACATAAACCGATTGGAGTAAAACCTTATCTCGGCTAAAAGTTATGAGCTCAGGGGCTGAAAAATTTCTAACCTCACGCGTGAAACCATCAAAATTAAATTTACGTCCTTTGTAAGGCTTGAGCTTAATAATTATTACTTAAACGTCGCCAAATAGTCGAGCACGTACAGCGAATTCAGACGATTTATTGTTTTTTGGCCATTGTATAAATGGTTTATTGAGTCTTACTTTGAGCCTATCTGGTGACATTAATCGACTGCTTACTTGCAAATGCTAAATTTACCGTCGGCATATCTGGAAGGGTTTTTATTGTTGGCGAAAGCGAGAAAAATTGCCCAGTCACATTGAAATGCGTGAAGGCAAAACACTGATTATATAAAAAGGCGAATCTTATCGCTGGGACTTTTTGTTTATGATCCAACTATTGCGTTATCCAAGTCTTAAATATGCTAACAACACGACAGGAATACATTTTCAAAAAATTTCAACGAATATTAACTATCCATGCATTAAAAAAAAATATTTTGATTTTCCGTATATTTAACGCCTGAAAAACTTCCCGTCGACAATTAATTCGGCTTAGACGGATTTAAAAAGTCCCAATATTTCAGTAATAATACAAGCAGGGGGTCAAAATTAACATATTTAATATATGTAGGTATATCTTGGATCTATCGGCGCGTAAAATGTGACCTGCTGTTTATAAATAACACAAACACTAACTTTTCTTTTACCCCACCAACGCTAAAATATACATAAATTAGTATCTGTATTTTATATTATTAATATTGTTTATCGTTGATATATTGATATCTTCTTAGTGTTATTGTGTGAAAATAGTAAATAAAATCTCTCATCAATTAGTAATTTATTTTTTTATTCGCATAAACTACAATTAAAAAATATTTGCAAGATCGAGACAATGACAAATTCGTCTCATTACTGTTTACTTGTAAATTAAAGAATCTGATTTTTTTTTAAACATAGCATATATTCAATTATATGGTCTTTTCATTTGATAGACGGTGGGTATCGATAATGTATTTAAAATGCCTTTGAAGGCATTTTAAATAAATAATTGATAAAAAATGATTTTAAATAATAGATTATTTTAAGCCTTTAATTTTAATAATAAATTAATTTAGTAGTTAGTAGAATATTTTTTTCACTTTTAAAAATAATAATCATAAATCGCAATTTATAACACTTCATCTAAGCCATGTAATAATTTAATTAATTTAAAATTTATAAAGTAAATAAGCTAGTAATAAAACATTAACATTTTTCATATAATTGCCATCCCTTAATATATACTCACTACTTAAAATTCCACTCTATGGGTTTATCTACTAAAGCCGTAGGTACATTAGTAGGTACATTAATAAATTTAGAATAAAGATAATTAATCAAATAATTATTCATTATCAATATTGTGAAATGTGGTGCAGATTCGTTATAATGAGACAATTATTGGGGTTGTGTAAGACTGCGAGTTTGTGTAAATATTGTGTAATAATAATACAAACCCTTTACTACACTAATAATAGTAATATTTAAATTAATAGCCACTTTCCACGCATCCCTTAAAGATGCTTTAAGACTAGTTAAAAATGAATTGAAATCATCAACAAAATGTGTATTTGACCGATATAAAATTAATTACAGGTTGTCGAACGGCCGGAATTACAATACACGCGTACGAGGGAATTTTCGTGTTTAATTTGTTTGAGTTGTGTGTATGTATTTGGAATAAAGGCGTATTGTGAGCAATTGACACGTAATAAAACAAAACGTGACGTGACATGAGACCTATTGAGCCATTAGTGTGTCAGTGTATCATTTATGTACGTGTGTCATTTGGATATATGATAAAAGTACACAATTACAAAACAGGGAGTACTCTGCTGAAATATTTATACAACCTTGGTCAACTTAATTCACTTGATTGAGAAAAAAAAATTTACTCTTCCCCGATTTAATAAAAAAAATCAACATCATGCTTAACGCATAATGACTGTATAGAATATTTCAATAAGTGTATTGATTTATTGAAAAAATTAAAGCACTAAAAATATATGCTAATAACAAACCTATGGTACATGATTTTTTTATTTTTTATTTATAAAAACATCATTTATAGATAGGTATATCACGATCTGATATATGCAATAGTAAATATTTATTATTATATGTAATATATATCAAAGCTTCAGTAAAATAATATCACAACAATTATTATATTAAAATTAATGTTTTTATTATTCAATAGAAAGTAGGTAATAATTATGATAATTGAATAAATGAAAAGATTACATTAATTTACTGATGCCTAATTTATATTATGCAATTTTACATGAGTAGGTAAACTAATATAATTGGTTTTATAATTTTTTTTTAATAATTAATAATAATATTAGGAATATTGGTCTTTTTTATTATTAAATATTCATCATCAAATATCAAAACGTAATCGCATATCATTAAACAGTGATTAAAATGGCAATCTTACTAAAAAGCCAGATATCTCTTTAAAGGCCTTAATTGATCATACCGCAAGACTAATATATTGTACCTATTACTAATCACAGCCATTTACGTAAGTAAGTTCCATGCGTGTCTAAAACTTAAAATTCTCTCTACAAACATAAAAAAACGGAGAGTTTGACAGTAAAAATATAATTTTTTATAGTTTAATAAATGTCTTGACTTATGAGGTATATTTTAAATAGATTTTATAGTAAAGAAACAATTTGGCTATCGAAATTTTCAACACCGTGAATGCAAAAAAGACTGTAAAATATTTTTTTTATCAATGACTACTTAAATGTATGATAATTTCAATAATTATCTATCTGGCTTCATTAAATTTATATTTTATATTGAATCAAATAATAAATTAGCAATCAAATCTTTACAAAAGCATCAAATTATGTTGCGTGGAGTATCACGAATAGTATATCGCTTCGATGTTCATAAATAATGATATCCGATGACCGTTTAAGCGAGAGGCACGCAAACACTGGGTCTAGGCCAGGTCTAGACAGGACTATGTTCACATTTATAGTTATAATAACAGCACAATGTCCGGTGACAAACATTAGCCAAGCTCACAAATCAGTGGTCTGATCGAAAAGCAATCTGTGATGGCGTGAGTTCTCTCCAACACTTCACATCAACTCACACGCACACCCCAAATTGCTCTATATTGAGGTAGGTAAGGTATTACAATTACATATTAGGTATTACAATTACAATAAACAAATCGATATATTACATCCCAATCACTTAATCATGAGCACTTTAGTACAATGTACCTGGAATCATCCAGTGCGTGCGGCTTGCGTAGACAATATCAAACGTTTAAAACTAAAACATGTTAGAGGGACAGAAAATAGAGTCATTTTGACGTGGTGATAGATAATATCGATACAATTGTATTTTTCCACAAACGTGTTAAATAACAAGAAAACAAAGCCACCTTTGTATTTAAATTTGTTTTATACTGACGTCACTGTGACGATAACAATAATATTCTCTTGCGCAATATAAAAAATGTACATAAACCTTGGTGGGGTTGAAGGAATGTACATATTTATTTTATGTTTTCAGTTACAAGTTACCCTTCTCTTTGCCTCAAACAACGATGAAAGAACCCAAAATCCCCGGGGGGTTAATAACCCGACTAACTTTCTGTAATCTCTCTACGAAGGGCTGACTATACACTTACTGAATAAAATGTTCAGGTAAATGATATAATTATAAATGAGTAATTTATTTGAGTACGTAAATTTAGGTTTATAAAATGCAATTTGTAAAATAGTATCATTTGGCTAAATATGGTGAGTAGTGCAGCTGCGCGCCCCAAGCAGGCAGAAAACGGAGGGGCTGTCCGGTGATATATTCACAATTGAATTTGGGCGGCGGACAAAGGGCGGGAGAGGGTAGCTGGGGTGGCTTTAGTGTGGGTGGGGGTGAGTTTGGGGGATGGGTGATCCCCCAAAAGAGTCACGCGATGCTGCCATTAAAATTCGAATAAAACCTGGTGCTGCTACGGAGCTACGCTGACTACGGCCAAGACTATCCCGTACAACTACTCTTCTACAATATTTATTTGTTTTTTTTACCAGTTTGTTTTTCTCTTTTACTTTCAATGCAAGCAATAATTCAAATGGAATTCTGCAAATAATATTAAAATATTGTTGATTTTTTTAATAACATTGATTCTAGATATCTTTGCTTAATACTTAACAGCTTTATACGAATTGTGTTGAATACTTATTTCTGCAATTTATCTGCTACTTTTATACACAAATACTATGGTCACGGCTTCAAATCCCACTCGAGTCAAATAATAATTGAATCAATCGGTTATTACGATTGGGATATCGGGAATAATATTATTAAATATCCCGCTCAATCATCTCTATCCAGGTTTACTCTGATTTCCTGGATTGTACGGTACTACTACCAAGGCAATTATTAAATCGGGCAGACCCTGTCGGTTACTTATGTAACTGTAATAGTTAAACGACAATAAAAAATAAAATGAAATAAATCGTCGTTATGTAAACGTAATAGACTTAATTGCAACAATTGCACAAGTTTTATATTTATGGAATTACCTACATTGATATAAAAAGTACAAAGCATATTATCATACAAGGGAAATATTTCATAGTTTAAGAATGCCGTCGATTGAATGAATAAAATGTGCATTGAAATGTTTTTTATATGAATGTAACATTAACCCGATTAACCATTAATACAATTCTTGCGCAACATATATATTGCGTATTGTATTTACCAGGAAAATATTAACTGGTATATTTTAGAATAATAGCAGACTTATTAATATTGAATAGCAGACTTATTAATATTGAAAAGTGAATAATAGTTGATACTGATGACAGTGAATTGTTTGGTTTAAGTATAGTATTACATACATAGATATTGACAGAGCTTGGTCGTCCGGTCAGTAATCACTGAAATTACCTCGGAACTACCTGCACTTGCACAAATGGCCACCATTAACCAAGCCACAATCCCAAATGACAACTATGCCAAAAGGGGACACTACTACTAAACTAAACAATTTTATGTAATCAAAAAAATAACCCCCAAAGGCCAAATCAATCTGACGTTTCGACACATCTAACTCTGAACATGCGATTCACTTGTATGATATTGCGAGAGTTTGAATTTAATTTAAAGATTCATATTCAAAATAAATACATATTAGAATCTGACTGTCTTCAATAGAGCATTAGGTATATCCAAATATTTTCTTAATAAATTTTCATTACTTTTATAAGACTAAACCATCAGAGACTTCAATTTTCAGAGCTTGGCAGGAAAAGTAATAGAACTTGAGAGATTGTGAATAATATTAATAAAATCCCGCCTTCGTGGATCGAGGAAGACTAGTACGACATTCTAAATTGTTATATGTATACTGAAACAATAAATTATTAAATTGGATAAAGGTAAGTTTAAAAATTGAAACAAATAACTAGCAATAAGTCCCTTTTCGCGGCGTATAATAAAATAAAGTAAAATATTTGAAAAATGCAACGATGTGATATAAAATCACTGAAACTGTATACTAGTATCATTATTCGCTTCAGCCACTTTCATTTTGATAGTTTCAAATGATAGCCACGAGCTACTGCTGAAATATGCTTATCGAAATCGCTTTTCCTCGAATTTACATTTAGCTCGAATATACTATATCCAAACTAGTAATTTTCTATCAGCCCTTCAGACCATTGACCGCATACAACTACTCGCTGTAAAATTATTTGACTTACCTTGGAAGTAACTTTTGGTCCTGAGGTACGAAACAGATAGCCGAAGTATGGATAATCTATCCAATTTACTGAGGATGTTCTGTTCAAAGGGAAGCAATGAAGCCAATGTGTCCAGTTCAGCATTGAGCCTCTCTCTATGTCTTTTACTGGGATTACTCTTCGTGACACCATCTTTTGGAGGCGGCTTTAAACTGAAAATTAAAATTAAAAATAAATCAATTCATGGGTTATAAGCATAAAGATTTTTTTCTTAATAGATAACAGTTCTATGGTATTCCAGAGAACCTAATGGAAATACATCTCTAATGGAGCTTTTTGGAGAGGATTTTTTAGACTCAACAACGTGTTAATTTTTTGCCGGTGAACTTAACTATTACTAGTTACACAGGTCACCGATAGAGCGGCTCTGTCCGAAATAATGTGGTTTTAAGAAAGCATTAAAAAATAAATTGACTGAGGTGCACTTAAATTAGGGTAACAGTGACGATTATTATTAAGGCGGAGAGATTTCACCTTGTTGTTATCTTATATGTATTTAATATTGTAGGTATATGTATTGTATTAGTAAAAAATGTTACTGAATTTTATGAAAAGCATATCGTTGATCATTTTTTTTTATTTAAGTTTTTTAGAGAGGGTTTTTTAGACACAACAACGTGTTAATTCTCTGTCGGTTATCCTAACTATTACCTATTAGTTACACAAGTCATCAACAGAGTGTCTCTGCCCGATTTAATAATAGTCTCAGTATTTACCTTACAATCCAGAAAATCAGAGTAAACCTGGATCAAAACGATCGATCGGGATTTTATTAATATTATTCCCGATCTCCCAGTCGTAATAACCAATCAAATCAATTAGAAAAAAATCTTGACCTGAGCGGGATTTGAACCCATGAGCAGAGTATTTGTAGTCAAGCCTCTCATCCCCTGAGCTATTACGCTGGTGGATTTATTTGGTTCTAAGAACGCTTTCAAAGCACACGAAGAATTCTCAGAAATTATCGTATTATAAAGTCAACAATGAAATAAAGAAATCCCTACCCCTATTTGAGTAGGCATTGTTGGGGATTCGTTCCGTCTCATATATTTTTCAAAGTAAATTCAATCCATCAAAACCTGACATTTCAGTAATAAATTACGCATAAAAACAAGAACCGCCTTGTGGCCCAGTGGATAGTGTAACGGATTCGTGAGTGAAGACTCTCGGGTTCGATTCACGGCACCGGAGTCACTTGGTAGATCTAGCTTAGCAAACTAGATCTTAAGTACTCATTGCTGTGTGGTGGCCTGGGAAACCATCTCTACTATATTCTCCCGTAAAGGCCAAGGTGGCCTGGCTAACCCCTTATAAAGGGGCTCCCGTCAATAGGGAAGGCGTCACGGTAAGAAGTAAAAAAACAATAGAACATATTTGATATTATGATGAAATAAATAAGCATCGAATTAAGTAAGATCGTGGTGATCAAAATGAGATGTGTATATTTTTTGGGGTAATCTCTCATTCCATGGTTTCTGTCGGTGTACATAATATATTGACAGGGATGGATGGTGGAGTTGAAGGAAAAGGTACTAGGATCGATGCCATTAGGTGCCATTAAGATGGTCACCGGAGTCGTTGGGTATTACAGTACTTAAATAGAGACAGTACCTTCCTAAATAATCCATTGTACAAAGGGCGCTCTCTCTTACTACTATCTAGTCACGCGATGGATGAACCTAACTAAACCATTACTCATAACACAATATAACGTAATATTACACGTGTAACAAACTAACCTAAGAAACAATTAACTTTTGTGAGCTCAAACTAATGGAAAATAAATACACAAACCGAACTATTTACACAGAATGGTGGAAAACTAATCGATGGCGCATGGTTTGAATTTTCACTCATTTCAAAACATACTTTGAAAATGACTAAAACACACACATTTATATACTGCTACACCCTTTGTTGAGTTGGTATGTTAGCTACAATCTCAAATAAGTAATAATATTTCAAATAATTTGCGAGACATATTACTCATTGATTGAAATGTATTTTAAGATATTCATTCACTTCCCTATGATAAATATAAAAATTCCAAAATATGACTTTTTGTCTAAAATACTCAATTATTCACATTATATGAAGGTATACATGTAGACTTATTGAGAATATGTTCATTTTAACATTATATTAAAGTGTATTAAAGCGAAATAATTTGATATATATACCAATCATTTATTCGGAAAAGTGTATGTTTTCTGATTGGTTCAACTAATTGCAAAAATATTATATGAAAAAATGAGAATATGTTAATAATCTACATAATAATTGGCTAAATTCCCAGTTTGGAAATATTGATGACAACCATGTTATTGCCCTCCCTTTTTATTAATAATTAGCTTTTATTCAATATTTATGAAAGAAAAATTTCAAACGATATCTATACTATGTACTTCTTCAATTGATTCATTACAATTTGAATTAAAAAAATATTATTTACCTATAGGTAAAAAATATTTTTTTAGTATACTCAAGTACCTATTAGACATAATTAAGTCTAAACATTATTTATAACTGTATTGAACATTTATTTAACTATCCAGATTTAAAACAAGTATGATAATAATGTTGAACAATACTATAAAGATCTATTTTCAATATGAGATTAAAATAATGAGTAAATAGTTCATTTAATTTAGCTTGAGTTGATAATTTAGCTTGATTGAGTTGAACCTTGAGGTTGATAATAAGGTACCTAATTAAATGAATATTCCTACATTGAAGTGTTAATTTTTTTTAATTACGGTATTTCCATGTGGAATTAAATATTTGCGGGTTTAATATAAAGTTTGTTTGGGGAGGGAAACTAAACAACAGTTTGTCAGCTGTTCTAGAATTTCTTTCCCACGTAAACTAATCGTTTTTATTATTCCACAATTGCCTCAAACAACACCATTCAACATGTATGTATCATATATAATGCCACTTTACATTGTTCAAGATTGTAATAAATATTATACGAAAATAACTCTAGCTGGTCATTTATTTATTACAAATTAATCACCACAAGATTTATGTTTGGTCCTCTTACATGTGAAAACCTTACACGTTTTATTTAAAGCCTACATTTGATGATAGTCATCCAAATTATAAACAAATTTTCACTGAAGTTTTAAAGACAAAATAATGGAGTGCGGTCAATTGCCATATTAAATTACTGTATGAACAACCGCGCCGCTTTAACATTATAAACACAATTATTTTTAGATAATATCTACCATAATCCTAAAATAATAATGATTTTTATCGTATTTCAAAAATTAAAATACGCTCAATTAACTATTTTTTTACTTTTTCATTAATTAAAGCATAAAAGTATAAAAAAAAACTTAAATTGTTTTCATTTTTATGATCATTCACTTAATTAATTGTGTTTGACAATTATTCTTATTAAAAATATAATTATTGAAGTATACTTACTAAAGTCATTTGTAATACAATCCACGTTTATTATTACTATACATATTTAGCTGCATTCCAAGTTAAAATATATATTGTTTGGTAGTAATATAGAGTTGGTAGTAATAAGTCCATACTTGTAGATAAAATAAAGAATAAAAAAAACTTCAGCTAATGTACTTTTCTGCTAAACTAAAAAGATTGGGCGAAATTTTACTTGCATTATATAAATTATTACTGTTAAGTATAGGTATGTATATTTAAAATATTATCTTTAGTCATTATTATTAGATGATCTATGATATTAAAAGCCCCGAGGCGGTTTTATTTCATCTTACGTAATCATGGAACGGTCGGGATTATTTCCAAGAACAGTTTAATACAAATGTTTGGTATCATAATAAAGTGTTGGCTTATTTATACGTCTGAAGAGATTATCCAGTTGGAGAAGATTCGCATATTAATGAATCGGTTCCATTTGGTCTTCTAATTGGGTTACGCTTGTCTGTTGTTTCGCGAAGTGAAGAATGTGGTAGCAGATCACGTCTTGTTGTATTATTTTGTATTTATTTATAGTGAATGATTCTGATAACACAGCCACATTCAACTCTTCATGGTCCTCATCTGATAAAAAAGACTTGCTCTCTTATAAAACCAAAGTGCCTCCGAATGCAGCATGTGCGAAAAAGCTTGCATACCAACTAATATAAATAAATACTGCAATACATTATAGGCGTGATATCTGTATATTTATTTGAGGGCATATTATAAAAAATACTTTTTTATGTTTTTATACATCGCACAAAAATTAAATACCACCATAGAGGTACTATAATATACTAGAATTTCTTAAATATATAGATATGAATTAACAATTATTAATGACAATTAATAATTAAATAAAGTGTGAAATTATTTTTAGTAAAATACCGTCATGAATTTAAAAATTATTTTAAAAAATCGGTTTTCTGTCAATGACAGTCCGCTATATTTAATTCCGCTTATAATTAAAAGCCGAATTCATTATTTTATCAAATTTTATTTATATACAACATCTCACCTCAAATACTTTAAACGATTGAAATTCGACCCTACTTTCTTTTATCCATTATTATTATGAGAATATATTATTTCTTATGAGGTATAAATAAAATATAATTTATATCTTCTTGTATAACAATGGGCGCATAAAATTTGAATCCAGCGTGTCTATGGGTCCGAAATGTATGAGACATGACGTCATTCTGAACAGAAAGTGGTGGGGGGAGTTTTTATCTAGTATCATTAAAGATCTTTCGTTTTTTATGAGGAGTTATTACTAATTGTTTACATATACTTGTATATAAGAGATGGATAAATGAAAAACAAGATTTGTTTGGATTTTGATTATGGATCAATTTGAGGTATTTTCGGGGATTAAAAGTGTATTATAAAGAGCAAAGGGGTGAGGCTTATGGTGCAATAAATCGGCAAAGTAATTTAAGTATGTGTCGAGCAACTGCAGCGGCAACGGCTCATTGATTTATGTGTCGGTGATCCAACTAATGGATAACCGATCGACACCCGCCCACTCACACTACTACCACTACTGTCACATTATTTTCATACAAAATATATAAAGTCTACGATGAGATCCTTGAAAAAAATATTACTTATACAATCCAAGATGAATATACTTTAGTGTGTGTTGAAATTAAAATTCATTGTGGCGTTTAAAAACAGTGGCAAAGCAATCCAATGCAGTTTTAACCGATGTGCAGATATGTCACGAACTTCGTCCCACATACAATACAAACCTCAGAGGTATTTATATGCCAATCTTGTCCTTACCCATGCTGATTCTAATTAGGAAATACTATTCTCTTAAACCCACTTAAATATTGTATAATAAGTTCATATAAATATTTTCAAATCAGTGGCAAAGATTTTGAGAGAATCTGCGGCTCTAATTGGAAAATTAAATTAAATCCATCGGCTAATGTCGATTCAGGTTTACTCTGATTTTCTCAATTGTAAAATGTATACTATGAAATTATTTTTGTTTGATTACAATATTTAAAGACAAATAACATAGCTAAATATCAACTAATATTGGTAAAAATACACTTGATTGGTTGCCCGGTGAGGTGAGGTGACTTGATCGATTTCGACCAATCAGGAATATTCACCTATTTTCAGATGAAGTTTTCATTCTGACTTTAACAATATACAATGGTGGAATATCTAGTATATATACCCTTTAAAGGGCAGAATACAAAAAAGGATAAAATTGACTCTATTTTAATTCAAATTAAACGTTTTTCTTTTAAAATCAAATCTATTTTCGTATCAATTTCACCCTTAACGATTCCCATTAAACATAGGTATAAATTTCAATATACATGATATTGTGATAATTTAATAGCATCTAAGGTCAATAAGCAGGGTTTTGTTTTAATCAGTACATAATTTAAATAGCAGTTTTATGAAGATATGAATTTGTCTTTATGAAAACAGACATGAACACCAGCAGTGTTGTTGGTCAGGTTAGTAAAATAAAATTAAATACTCGTAAATGTGAATGTGTGTGTCAACAGGAAGGACTCATTGCTTGCTGTGTGGTGGCCTGGGAAACCACCTCAACTATATTCTCCTCTAAAGGCCAAGATTGCCTGGCCAACCCTTTTCAAAGGTACTCCCGTCAATAGGGAGGCGTCATTGTATTGATTTATAATAAATGTGAGCTTATATGAAAGTATATCCATGTGACATCCAACTCGGAATTGGTAGCACATCGTAGCCTGAACATAGATAATGACCACTTTCAGCAGGTTGACTCTTTGTATATTTGGGAGCAGTGGTCACTAAGGATGCTGGAAATAACCAGGACATAAACTCTCGCCTGCAAAGTGCTAATAGGGCGTATTTCGGCTTAGTATGCTTGCTCAGATCAAGATATGTAAGTAGAAGTACCAAGGTAGAATTATACAAGATGCTAATTAGGCCAGTACTAACCTACGGTGCAGAAACATGGGTTATTACAAGACTGAAAAGGATAGGCTACTTAGGTCCGAGTGGAAGATTCTTGGGAGGATTATATAAGAGCGTGAACGTAGTGCAGTTTTTTAGGGCTTTAACATTAGGTTGGGCCGGACACGTGGAAAGAGCAGGAGGGATAGTATCGGAAATACTATCCAGCAAGCCTGTGGGTAAGAGAAGGCAGGGTAGACCTAGGCTAAGATGGGCGGACGAGTTCTATAAGGTAGTTAGGAGTTTAGGAATTATTAACTGGAGGAGCGCGGCCTCCAATAGAAATAAGTGGAAGATGCTGGTGTGGGAAGCCTTGGTTCATCACTGAACTGGAGTGCTTATGATGATGATGATGAGCTTATATGAATGTTTGTTTTAAGTATAAAGCATTATGGTAATAATTTAGTATAAATTAATAAAATAATGTTGATGGTGTGCAAGTTTTGAAAGCTGTGGGTTCGGATGTTGCAAAGTATGGCAGTAGCGGATAGAGACATCTTGTCGAGTGGTGAATACATTAAGGGAGAACTTTGCTTGGTGCATTCTAATTTAGGTATCCAGAATCCTGTATAAGGTAGCTCAAGATATTCCTTCACCCATTAACAACGACCAGGGACAGCCTGGCCAAAGTGGATTTTAATGTCCATATAACATAACACGCATTTCTCACTTCGCACAATCAAATTAATACAATATTATTAGCAGCTTTTTCCCATACGCCTATGGCATATATATATAACAATTTTATCATAATATAAAAAAACATCAATACTAACGTCTAAAAAACTTAAAAATAACCCTTTTATAACTAGTTAATACCCAAATTCACTTTGGTCAAATATTTAACGCACATTTTCATTGTGAAAATGTATGTTTACATGTTCACGTTACACCAGTCATTAAATTGAAATAATTGAGAATATTTAAGGGGGCTATAGGGTATCGCACGAATAATTGAAAAAAAAAAATTTATATAAAAATTTTGGTTATTTAAATATTAAAAATATTAATAGTGCTTTTGAAATCGAGTTTTGGCCGCCATATTGGAATCAGCTGTTTCTATGAAGTACTCAGTAGTGACTGTGACGTGTTTATTGTGTCTTTTATACGTAATAAATATTTTTACTTAAAAAAGAATCTTTTATATTTGAGATGAGAAAAATAAAAACAATAAACATATCATTAGTGATAGTGAAGGAAATTTTCGACTATTCTTGAGAATCTTGATTTTTCAAAACCTACATTTTTCAACCAAAAGACACCTTATGAAGTATGGTTAATTAACTAATATTACATTTTCTATTTTAAAAATGTAGTTTGTTGTTCAAGGAATAACTTGTATGCCTTAGATGTTATAATCCACGAGGATATTACGAGAACGGATATTATATTATATTATTTGAAAAACACCTGTTACAGAAGTTACTTTCAATTGTTATTCCATCGATATAATAAATTTCCATTGAGAAGCGAACGCAGTTTAAACGTGCAATGTTGAATTGGCAAAGTGTTTATCAATAATCGCATGTCGACGGCATTAATTGGACAGCAATGTTATGAAAATAAATAATGTTCCCACAATATTCAAATGAAATGCACTCGCCATACATATTTCGAAGTCGAGTGACACGACATGGTGATTGAGAGAGTTTCTCACAATCCATGGGTAAAACTGTTTTTTTATTTTTATAAATACACACTCATATTTTTGCAACGGAATAAAAGGCGAGCGTATCGGCGACCGGTTTGTCTTGCTGTGAGAAAAGATGAAAATTGGTGATAAGGTGTTTTATTACAGGAAGAATATTTATAACGTGAAAAATAATCATGGGTGTGTGAGCATTGACTATCTAATCATAAATTTTAAATGATTAAATGCATTACACCCATAATTGATTGTTTTTAAGTAACTTGTTAACTCACCCGTTATTTTACTGAAATTTTACGTGATATATATTATTGAACGTGTTGATTATTTGATGGAATTCCATAATTATTTAAAGAAAAAATTTTCACTATGTTTATACTATATTTATTTATAGTATATTAAATTTAGTGGAAATTACAAACTTATTTATTTAAATAAAAATATATTTAATACAATACCAACTTATGAGAGTAAAATATTTGATAAAGTGATGTAATTTTCATGTTCACCACAACCATAAATGAATGATGCTATTATTATTAGCTATTTAATAAAAAATAAAATGGTATTAAAATTTCCACTTTAAATTATTTTTTTCCAAATTTATTTTGTTGACTTCTGTACTGAATGTCATAATTTTTGTATGAAAACCATATATTCATTTAAAAAAATATATGCTGAAAGCTTTTGATATTTTTTTAATATTTACCTCACAGTTAAATAAAATGAACTATAAACTAAGTTATTTAAATGTTATTTTAAAAAATAAAAGTATAATAATTTTCCCAAAGTATTATCCTGTAAATTAATTCAAAATTATAAAATCGTACCCAATTAATAAATCTTAAAATATGTTTTAAATAGCCTAATTTGTGACCTTAACCTTTAAACTTTATTACAAAATTAGCTCGAAATACTTATTAAAAATAATTAAATTGAATGAGGGAATAAACATAAATTGATTGAGATATTTACGGTTCTGTAATGTATGGCTGGGAGAGACCTTCGTTGTGATGGAAACAGACCACTTACTTTTCATGCGATTACTGTATAAGATTTTGAAAAAATTGCATGGATATTCCACCATTATCTTGGCATAATTCATTATAATAGTTAGTGTTGGCCACAACCACCTAGTAATTATATTACAGTACAATGAGGGTTACGGTAAACGGGGGAAACTTATACAGCGATAAACGAAACTATTCAATATGACTTGAAATAAAATATGTACGGTCACAATTAAATGTGTTTATTGTAGAGAGTCATGAGAAACGGCAGTGTTAGATTCAATCTTGTTTGAATTTTCCGCCCACATCGTAATATTATGCAAAATAGACATAAAGCACCAGATATTGCTTTCAGATAGTAAGAAATAATATATTAGCTTATAAATGTGACACCTAGCATCGACAGGTTCAACGCCTATCACAATATTCAGCAATCAATCAAAGAACGACCCAAATTATACAAAAAAAATATCCTAAAAACATTGTACCTGTATATTTAAATACAACACATTTATCAAATAATGAATTACTTTCATTATTCATCAATCGTTCTCAGATTGAATATAGCATAATAATAAGTTTAGCTTGAGCCGCTTGATTTGAAACGCTTGTACAGGTGATTAAATACCTGTTACTTAACACCTGTCATTTGATAAACTATTAATTCTATTTCAAGCAAGATTTAACGATATGTCATATCAAATTTAAATAGTTAACTCAATCCTTTCCAGTATTATTACTATTAGTAGCATATATTTTATTAAAGTAATTATAAGTTGTTATTAACGCTTAAGTAAAATAAAGGATTTGATCGGTTACATAAAGTTAAAATAAAGGATTTGATTACAACTGGGAGATCGGGAATAATCTTAATAAAATCCTGATCGATCGTGTTGATCCAGGTTTACTCTGATTTTCTGGGCTTTATGATAAATACTAAAGCGATTATTAAGTCGTGGAATTCCACCAAGATAAAATTAATATAAAAAGTCGTATTTGACTATACAAATTATTATTAATAATTTATTTTATATTTTTATTCAAATTACCAGCGTAATAGCTCTGGGGATAAGATGTGTGGCTACAAATACTATATTCGCGGGTTCAAATCCCGCTCAAGTAGTTTTTTTTAATTGATTTGATCGGTTATTACGACTGGGAGATCGGGAATAATATTAATAAAAGCCTGATCGATCGTCTTGATCCAGGTTTACTCTGATTTTCTGGATTGTATGATAAATACTGAGGCGATCTGATACTCTGCGAGGCGAAGCCTAGCGGAGCCGCTCTGTCGGTAACCTTTGTAAATAGTAATAAATAAAGCGTTGTTGTGTCTAAAACACCAAATATGTAAAAACCCACTCAAAAGCCCCTTGGGATGTATAATAATAAATTAAATCAAAATTCGCAATCACTTCAATCAAGACTATAAAAATACTACAAACGAAATATAAAAATATTTAAACGCCCTTATCATAAATTCCTACTCTTCCTCAATTAAATATGATGAATGTGAAAAAAATATATACAACGATAAAAATAGGGGTTAAATGTGAATTTTGTATTGACACGAAAACAACCTAGTGAACTTTGAATAGAGTATATGACATCGACACCATACAACCTGTGCCTGTTTGGTCATTTAACCCTTTCTGTCACACTAATCCGACACAGGGTTTGTGTAATCGGCACTTGTTTGACATATGTTATTTTACAGTCAAATAATTTTCAACCAAAAAAATAAAACAATAATGTGTGACTGTTAGTATTGATGTATTAATCGTATGGGCGTGCATACATTGTCGCAATAATCCGTTTATCGTGGGCATTACGATTCGTTCACATAGTTTGTGCAAATCCCCGAGAGAAGGCTTTGATTCTATTAAAGGCTTTATTAGTACTCGTAAGCCAATAGACAGACAGATTGTATGGGATAAGCCAAACAAAGCTCCGCCTACTATTATTTTATCATGCGTTGAAATCATACTCTCGTCATCTCGCAACTATTTCACAATTACATAAATCAAATACAAATATTGAAAGCCCTGAGTTTGTAAGGCAATCGCGAATCTGATCGCGGCTTGCAACTAAGTTGATAATTCTGCTAGACTAGGCTTAATTAATTAATCGACTTAATTCCCCACTAACCCAGACCAGATAATCTCTCGGGTGGCAAATAACAAACTACTGTTACTACCCAGTCATTCTCTTTTTTTTTACAAATATATTGTATAATTAGATATACTGAAACCTTGTAAGATACATTTAATTTAATAAAAAAACTGCCAAAATTCCCTAATATTCGGATTTAGAACGTTACAACATATTTATACATATTCTTAAAACGCATTAAATATTCTGATTAACTGGATATATTTTGCTAATACTTTCTTATACGTTTTTTGACATTGTCTAATTATAAATAACTGATTCTCTCAAGTAAATGTATGATGCCTTACATACATTTATTTGAGAATTTAAATAATTAATGGTAACTTTTTATATCCTCTGTATATCTATGGTGTGGAGATTTGCATGGTGGTATGTAACAGAGGTAATGCAATTTATGCTTAGCAATTAATTGGATTTACTGTAATTGAATTGTGTGGTTTAAAGAAGCTTTAAACTCGGCCACGGATTAAAACAACCACTTCCGCTGGTGAATTAATATGCGTTTGGTACAAAATAATAAAACATGGTATTGATTACTAAATAATTATTACAACAATTAGGTTTTCATCATATGATAGGAATGCAGCATTTATGGAAAATATTAAATATATGCTTATTTCAGTATACCTACACATAAAATGAATAATTATACATTTCATTTCTTTTGTTATAATTTATTACTAAAATGCAGCTTTTATGAATGACACATAAAGAGGTATTTTTAACTCATAATATTGGATTCTGCTTATTATGGTTTGCTAAACCATTTCTTCTCCTTTCATTTTCCTATCAAGATTACGATGGTTTCCTATGCCACACACAGTAATATAGATTTAGCTTGCCGAACTTGAGTTACCATATGATTTTATTTAATAATTAATGAACAGAGATGTGCCAAAGTCAAAAGAATTCTACTCGGTTTTATTTAAAATTGTAGGTATTTAAAAGAAAATGAAAAGCATATCCTTGATTATTTATTTATTAATTTACGCCCCGAAGAGCTTTTTCGAGAGGGTTTTTTAGACATAACAACGTGTCATTGTATAGTCTTTGGTATTGATGATATTTACAAGTTCTTAAGCATTTTATCAATTCAAATTTCTACCCATTGTGATTTTAACTGCGAGCTCAAATATTCGAAAATAATATAAATGAAAATTCGATCGATCGTTTTGATAGAGTTCTCTGATATCCTGAATTGTAAGATGAATACTGAGGGAAAGGTTACGTATCGACTGCTCCAGCGTATAATATCGTAAGCGAAAAAAAACTGTGTGCTCTTAAGTCTTTATGGAACTGAGCCACATATTGCATGTATGAAACGTCAATGTTGATTTTCAATCATTATTTAACCTTTTAAGTGGGACTTTTTCGAAATAGTAAAATAGTCCTATTTGACCGGCAACTAATGTAGATTCATCTATTATCTATTACATATTTCATGTCTCTAAGTTATTCGATCGTAAATTGTTTTATGTTATAAATAATAATTAAGCCGAGTGACACGTGAAAGTGTTTCCAGATGGAATATGTGGCTCAGTTCCATAAAGACTTAAGAGCACACAGATTTTTTTTGCACTTACTATATTATACGCTGGAGCAGGCGATTTGAATACTTCCTAGGATGTGGGGATAGTATTAGTTCCTCATTGATATTGAGGTGTTTGTAGGGCAAAATAGTTGTTGATAACTGAGAGTAGTGACGTAAGTTGGTCGATGAGTCTGACCGTCTTGTTGTCCCTGGTTGGCGTGTTGTCGGTCATGCAAACTTGGCACGGAACCTTCTACCCTCTGCTACTTGTTGGCTGACCACACCTCTCAGCCACCATCTACACGCACATGAGCACCACCTACGTCATCACATCCATTCATTATCATCAGGGCGTGTGGCACGAATCCGCCTTTGCTTTGCGTTGCTCTTCCTCGTCTTCTCAAAGAGACGTCTATCGCGTGTCGTGTCATAACGGTTTGTTTTGAACGTGGCTTCTATAAATGAACCATAAAGGGATATTTTTAGCACAAAACATTGGATTATGCTTGTTATGGTTTTATGAACCACTTCTTCTCCTTTCATTTTTAAATACAAGAAAAACGCCTCTCCACTGTCAATATGACAATTGTAAAAACGCTGTGATGGTTTTCCACCAGACCACACACGGTAATTTACAATATTTATTTTACCGCAGTCATACAGAAAAGTAAAATGAACCCTAAGGCACAAAGGTACACAAGAACAGGTGGGTACTCTGCAGAAACAAAGGAAGAGGCAGATTAAACAGATCAGTTATTGGTCTCTTTGACAGCCGAAATAGTCTCCGCATTAATAATAATCGTCCCAGTAAGCTCACACCTTAAAATCAAGGAAATATATATATCGACGGGCTCGACTAAGAGTAATATGACTCGGGATATTACCTTTTTAACTTTTTCTCATTTTATTATTTAATTAATTATTGCGCATATTCTGACGAAAATTCACGATTCTAGTGCTTAAATTGAGAAAGATAGGTTTTTTCTTATAGGGTACGTTTCGAGTTATCGCCCACGGGAGAAAAAATTTGACGCTCGAGTAATACGAACGGAGACATCGCCTTCTTAGTCGTTCATTTGCTAAACACTGTAGGCGATATCTTCAGGTAGCTTAGTCTTCATTGCGCACACCGACACCATATACGTGTGAACAATCATGTGTGTATTAGTAACCAATAAGACACGGCTATGACTCCCCACCACCATCACTATCAGTCCCTTTCTTCCTGCCTTATAATACTCATACAATACTCACCAACAATTACACATTTCAAAAAAGATTCAAACATTTCAGGGATGGCGCAATACTTCTTCTTATTCACGATCACTTGTTTAAACTCTACTTTACTAAAATAATTTCATTTTTAATAATAATTTAATATTATTATTTCAAAAAACATATTTTTCAGTGATAATATTAAATAATAAAAGTTATATTTTTTTTAAAAGTGGTCGAAACAAAGACTCCCTGCTTTGTAATATATTGGTGGATTATCAACACTTTTGAAACCAAAAACTATAAGTGGTTCTTGGGTTTTACAAATATTTCCAACAGGTGTGTTTTTATCAGCAAAATCAACAGAATGATGAAATACCCTGTTATTTGTATTGTATTCAAACAAAACTGTAATTCCAATAAATACGATAATATAAAGTAGTGAGTATTATAAGAATAGAGTTCCTATGGTCTTATTCAGTGAAGTGGTCAAGTCATATGGCTATTGTATTGTGAACATAATATATTACTAATATCCTAATTTACCGGTTGTATTTTTATTTAAAAACTTGCCACTAAATATGTTCCCACATATGTGAGATGTTTAAAAATTTTTTTTTTCATTAAATAACTATTATTCTCTATTATTATTAAAATAGGGTATTTTGACATAACAAGCTGAAAATTTGTAGAAACAGTTTTTTTTTTCAATAAATCACACAAAGGCTTCGAAGTTTATTATTAGCTGCAACTAAACAAGCGGATGACAATAAATACTATCGTCATTTTAAATTATCAAAACGCAAGTAATCTAGAATTTAAAGACAATATCATAAAAATAGTAGAGAAACGAAAGGATTAAAAAATTTTGGAATCGACCACTAGTAACTATAATCATAAATAATATAATCATTTACCCAATTGATGAAGGAGATTTATAATTATAATTAAAAATATCCTTAGTATATTACGTATATGAGAAATATAATGTATGAACTAATTAAAAATACAAATTTTTAATTGTAAATGATTTTATAACTGTATACTTGGTATTATTGAGTGAGTATTACAGGTATCATATCGGCTATAGCAAGGATAGACACTTATAATGATAAAATGTTAGGAAGAGCTAATAAAATTATGTCACATGCAATTCAATATTAATGCATGAGAAAAAATATACTAATAAAACCATTTTTTCAACAGAAGGAATGAATATCTTTACCGTTTGTCTTTATTTGAATTGCTTTTTGAGAAACAGCATTATATTTTGTTATCTGTATCATATTCAAACAAAACTGCAATTCCTATAAACACTATAGAGTATGGTCATATTAAGTGAAGTGGTCAAGGAATGAATGCTTAAAATAATATCATTTGGGAAACCTAGTCACTTGAGATATTTAAATACTTACCGGTTGTATTTGTGTATATTTATTTTGCCATTTGATATGTAATATAAATAATATAATAGAATGTAATAATAAAGCAATATTGTAAAGGTAGTGGTGCGAGTGTCTGGTAATGAAGCTGCTAGTAGTAGTAGTAGGTATAGTAGTATAATAGATATTGTGGGTGTGTGCGTGTCGGTGTAGTAGTGTGTGTGAGGGAGCTAGGATGAGAGTGTGTGAGTGTGATGCATAGTAGTGTGTGTGTGACTTATCATCTCCAAGTATTTCAAGAAGGACATTGAAGACAGCGATAACTCCGTGTATCGCCTTCCCGTGCGCTTCCCCTCCGCAAATCTTCCCTACAAGAACAATTTTTAGCTTGCCCCCTTTTAAATATTGCATTATTACATATTTAAAAAATACTCGTATGTTGATGACACAATGGGGCACGTTTTTCCGAAAAAAGTGAAACGATATAACATCTGAATAAAGAGATATTAAATAAAAACATTAAAAAAACGGTTTTTCGGTCGTCCTGTAAAGTTGTGTTTTTCGACTTATCGCTGTCTTAGCGGAGCCCGTCGATATCTCAATTTAATGCTTTCTTAACACCACATTATTTGGGCCTAATTGTTTCTTATTATAATCCATTTAATAATTATTATCATTTAACGAATTTGTGCACCTGGGAGAACTCTTTTCTACCAATTGTGCCACCCACAGGGCTTGTTTAGGAGCGACCTTATACAACATGCCTTTATTGAACTTAAAATAAAATCTAACACAACCAGACCTTTATTAATGGCTAGTTTAACTTTTCAATTTTAATTTATTTTTTATTGTTTTAAAAAGTTTGAGAATCTTGCTTATTTACTTATTAGGGGTGATTGGCCGCCTGATTTGAATTTATAAACAAAGTACGGTACAGCGTAATTTCAACCAAAATGTACTACGCACATTGCAATTAAACAACAATACCTTGTTGACGAATTCGAATTTGAACTTGAACCAATGCGATGACATCATAAAGTGAGCTGATGCTGGTTTATTATAAATATTAATAAAGATTATCAAGCTGTCATAATAAATAAATTATTTTATTATTATTCAATAAATTGCTTATACGAAAAAAATCTTACGACCCTTTTAGTATTTTTTTTAAAAATCGTATTGGAATTACATAATAGCCTTTAAGTTCAATTAAAGATAGGTTGTATATGATTGCTTCCTACACCTTAGTTTATTTTATTTTTTTATAATAAATACTATTATTAATTTTTATATGACTACTTTTCATTTTTTGTTATAAACCTTTTTTATTATTGTTAAAAGAAGGTCTCATGAGCGTTTATATGTATGTAAATAAATAAAATAAATCTGTGAGTGTGGATTCTGTGAGGGCTGAGCATGAGCATGCGTGACGCACTTGTTGTTATAATAGTGTACTGAAAATGAGAGTGTGTCGTGATAGTTGAGCATTTCCTTATGTTTTGCACGCCAGTAGTGTTACTTGTGTGAACCAACCACGCACTGTTTGCGTGCTTACTTTAGTGCATCACTATCGTCACCGTGACACACTGACATCGTCACACAAATCAGTACAACGTTGCTGAAAATCATGATAAGTGTCTCAAGGTTGATGTCACTTAAAATATAAATCAGCCATGTGAAACTGTGTGGTTTCCCTCTCAGCCCTTTTTGACACTGCACTCATTCATTCAATAAATTCATTCCCACTGCGCATGGCTACAAATACTGTGGTCATGTGTTCGAATCCCGCTCAATTAAAAAAATGATTGTTTATCACGACTGGGAGATCCTTCTTACTTGGTACACCGAACTGACGTTGATATATTAAATATTTTAAAATTCAATCGAATTTGCTTGAAGAGGCCACTCATCGTTTGTGTATAAGAACTGTATTATTTTAATTTTAATCAAAACTACCTCAAAATATAATATAAACAAATAGTACAAGTAAATGTAAGTAGTAAATAATTGGTGGTCATGGGTTCAAATCCCGCTCAATACAATTTTTTTTAAATTGATTTGATCGGTTATTACGACTGGGAGATTGGGAATAATATTAATAAAACCTGGATCGACTTTATCCAGGTTTACTCTGATTTCTTATACTGCAAGGTACATACTGAGGCAATTATCAAGGCTCTTTCGGTGACCTGTGTAACTAGTAATAGTTAAGATAACCAAGAGACATTGATTTAACACATTGTTGTGCGTAAATACCTAAAATTAGTAAAAAAAACCCTTATTTAAATAAATAAATACGTGATGATACATGCTTTTCAAAGATGATAAAAATCTTAATCTATTATAAAAATTATAGGAATTCTTAAAATCTTTCCATATTTTTTCGTTTTTTGAATTTAGCACGTTTTCAATCCATTACCTAGTGAACGATTATATGCTTTTGAAAATATTAAATAATTATTATATAGGTTTATTCTTTAATTCAGAATAAAAACGCAATATTAAAAAAATATATGTTTATTTATAAAGTATAGTAGGTATATATGAGATTGCCTATGGAATAGCAAATGATGGTAAATGGGCCTTACTCAATTTTACAGTCTATTATTTATGCCAACACATTCACGATCACTTAAACCCTTTAATGAGAAAATTGATATTAATAGCTATATTTATAATATTTAGCCACATTAATTTAAAATGGAAATAAGGGACCTGTTGGGCCCATTTACCTTCATATCCTATTTTATACATAGTCTTATTGAATAAAAAATGGTAGTTGAATTTAAGAACATCGAGTGCATTTTTCATTATATTTCATATTAAGATATTGTGATTTTAAAAACCTGATGAACAAGTTTTCAGTCACCTGGCATTGGGATCGTCTTTCCTTAGATTATATACAATATGATGGCAATTGCGATGCGATCGGTTACCTTTTCAGCAACAACACTTGTAATTAGTGTAAGAACACCTTGTGTTAACTATTATACAGGGAAACATAATTGCGGCATTCAAAATATGCTTGCCATTTGATGATTATTATGTTGAAAATATTCGACCACGACCCGTTATGTTTATAAATAAGCATTGTTGATGGAAAGAGCTTATTTCCTTGCGATGGCCTCAGTGTTTCCTACAACACAATGAGGGTTATTTTCATAACGAGCATGTTCCCAATTATGTAAACTGTACACACACATACATATTATTAATAAGGCTTTACATATATTATACATGTGCTAATCAAATGAAGACGTCAAGCGTTGCAATTTCTTCCATATTATTATTATGGTAACGTCGACCTTTAAAATCACTACACCTATTAAAAGACCAATCGATCAAAAAACATTTCTGAAGTTGGCCTAATAATAAATCATCAATCTAACAATAATTTTGCATTCATCATCATCATCATAAGCACTCCAGTTCAGTGATGAACCAAGGCTTCCCGCACCAACATCTTCCACTTATTTCTATTGGAGGCCGCGCTCCTCCAGTTATTAATTCCTAAACTCCTAACTACCTTATAAAATTCGTCCGCCCACCTTAGCCTAGGTCTACCCTGCCTTCTCTTGCCCACAGGCTTGCTGGATAGTATTTCCGATACTATCC